>CAUYUJ010021838.1:70000-110000 GCA_963575745.1 Prorocentrum cordatum | reverse complement strand
GATGGCAGGCTGGAGGTAGAAGCAGAGGACAGTGGCACAACGCCAGAAGCGCGGTTTCGTTGTTCCTCGGCAGTGGCGGGGCCCCAAGAAGGTCAACGCCAGCGGCTCCTTTCAGGTCGACCGCAAGATGGTGGGCCATCGAAAGGCCAACAGCCAGCGCGCTGATTGTGATCAGCTCGGCCATTATCGCGGCGACCCAGGATGCCCCAGGCGAAAAGTAAATAGCAAGCGCGAGCCGCGCACAAAGAGTTGCCCTAAAAGTGGCCGGCCGGCATCGCCCCACCAGCGGGGCCCAGCGAAGCCGCTGGCGCCGAGACAGGTGCGCGGACCAGTCATACATTGGGTTGGCATGGTCAATGGCGGGGAGGAGCGCCGCGGCCACTCGCCGCGGCGCCGCGGCCACCCGCGGGGGCCTTGCTGGAGGCATTCGGGGGAGGTCCGAACGAATGCGCCCAGGAGCCCCAAGAGGCTTCAGGAAGCCCCAGGTGGGGTCCAGGAGGCCACAGGAGGCCCAGGAGGAAACCCCAGGAGGCCCCAGGAGGCCCACGCAACTCTGAGCTCTGAGACGCCGCGCTCGAGGTGGTCCGGCCCGTTTCGCCTGAGACTTCCTCGCAGCACGTTTCGCCCGAGACATCGTCGCAACTCTGGGGTCCGAGATGCCGCGCGCGAGGTGGTCCAGCCCGTTACGCCTGAGACATCCTCGCAACTCTGGACTCCGAGATGCCCTGCGCGAGGTGGTCCGGCCCATCTCGCCTGAGACATCCTCGCCACTCTGAGCTCTGAGATGCCGTGCGCAAGGTGGTCCGGCCCGTTTCGACAAGACATTCTCGCATTCTGAGCTCTCAGATGCTGCGCAAGAGGTGGTCCAGCCTGGGGGCCCAGAAGACCATATGTTACATATCCCCCCTGGGACCTTGGGAGCCCCAGAGGCCCCAGAGAGCTTCAGGAGGCTGCAGGACGCCCAGGACAGGCCCCAGGGGTCCGCAGGAGATTCCCAGGATGCTCCTAGGAGGCCCCAGGAGGCCCCCCTATCAGAACGTGTCAAGTTAATACACATCCGGTGTCGATTCGTTGATTTTTCCTGCTCTTGTGCCCCCCCCCCCATTTTGGAGGGCCCCGACGGCCACATGTTAGATATCCCCCCCTGGGAGCCCCAAGAGGCTTCAGGAAGCCCCAGGTGGGGTCCAGGAGGCCACAGGAGGCCCAGGAGGAAGCCCCAGAAGGTCACCAGGATGTTCCAGGAGGCCCCAGAGGCCCCCGCAACTCGGAGCTCTGAGACGCCGCGCTCGAGGTGGTCCGGCCCGTTTCGCCTGAGACTTCCTCGCAGCACGTTTCGCCCGAGACATCGTCGCAACTCTGGGTTCCGAAATGCCGCGCGCGAGGTGGTCCAGCCCGTTACGCCTGAGACATCCTCGCAACTCTGGGCTCCGAGATGCCCTGCGCGAGGTGGTCCGGCCCATCTCGCCTGAGACATCCTCGCCACTCTGAGCTCTGAGATGCCGTGCGCAAGGTGGTCCGGCCCGTTTCGACAAGACATTCTCGCAACTCTGAGCTCTCAGATGCTGCGCAAGAGGTGGTCCAGCCTGGGGGCCCAGAAGACCATATGTTACATATCCCCCCTGGGACCCTGGGAGCCCCAGGAGGCCCGAGAGAGCTTCAGGAGGCCGCAGGACGCCCAGGACAGGCCCCAGGGGTCCGCAGGAGATTCCCAGCAGGCTCCCAGGAGGCCCCAGGAGGCCCCCCTATCAGAACGTGTCAAGTTAATACACATCCGGTGTCGATTCGTTGATTTTTCCTGCTCTTGTGGCCCCCCCCCATTTTTGGGGGCCCCGACGGCTACATGTTAGATATCCCCCCCTGGGAGCCCCAAGAGGCTTCAGGAAGCCCCAGGTGGGGTCCAGGAGGCCACAGGAGGCCCAGGAGGAAGCCCCAGGAGGTCACCAGGAGGTCCCAGGAGGCCCCAGGAGGCCCCCGCAACTCGGAGCTCTGAGACGCCGCGCTCGAGGTGGTCTGGCCCGTTTCGCCTGAGACTTCCTCGCAGCACGTTTCGCCCGAGACATCGTCGCATCTATGGGTCCGAAATGCCGCGCGCGAGGTGGTCCAGCCCGTTACGCTGGAGACATCCTCGCAACTCTGGGCTCCGAGATGCCGTTCGGGATGAAGAGGAGGTGGAGGAGGAGGAGGAGGAGGAGTAGGAGGAGAAGGCGTGTTTAACATGCCATGCCAGCCCGCACTGGACGGGCACGCAATCGACCTTGGAAACCGCAGTGGGGCTAAAAACTCTGTTTGGGGATACTGCACCTCGGCTATAATTATGTGTATATGTATATGTATATGTATATAAACTTGTTATTGTGTAAGCATGTGTATGTGTATGTATATGCATATGCATACATATATGTATGTAAGTGTTCAGGTATTTGTATAGGTACATGTATGTGTGTACGTGTAGTATGTATATGTAAATGCAGATGCGTATGTATATGTATATGAATATGTACATGTACGTATAGGGTATTTGTATTTATGTATGTATTCATGTCCCCATGTGCTAATCTCTACGTTACTGCAGTGCGGAAGTGAAGCTCGCGCGGTGCAAGCTATGCGGTGACAGCTATGTCGTGCGAGCTACTTAGTCTGAACCGAGGGGGTGGCCACTATGCGGTGAAAGCTCGGTGGTGTGAACTATGTCGTGTAAGTTGGGCGGTGTGAGTTAGAGGTAGCCTGTGGGGCGTAAACGACGCGTTGTCATCTATGGGGTGTACTATATACGGTGCACGTTATGTGGGGAAAGCTATGTCGTGAAACGTCTGTCGTGTGAGCTACGGGCACGGGGCGCCGACGACGCGGCGCGGGCGGCAACGTGGCGCAGCTCGGTATACCCTTCAAGCGTGGGGCGCCCACGATGGCGGCACGGGCGGCAGCGTGGCGCAACCTTGGCATGCCTTCCCAAGCGCGGGGCGCACCCGAGGCGCTCGCGAGGCGGCGCGGGCCGCAATGTGGCGAGCACCAAGACACCAAGCAATTGCCGATACGAAACCCAGTAATAATGACATGCGTGCAGTCAATGTTTGGGCAATGCACGCGCGTATTTGTATGTGTGTATGCCAGTATGTCTGTATGTATGTGTGCGTACGTGTATGTATATGTATAGATATGTATGCATTTATAGTTCTGTTCATGCATCTACAACTACAGAGAGAACGAGGGGGGGGGAGAGAGAGAGAGAGACATATAAATAGAGAGAGAGAGAGAGAAACACCATAACGAGAGAGGGAGAGAGAAACGAGAGAGGGAGAAAGAGAGAGAGAGAGAGGTATAAACATACATGTAACGAATTTTATGAAGATGAAAGGAGAGAACGATATATAATCACACGCACATATATATATACATATATATACATACATACATATATATATATATACAGAGGGGGGACAGAGAGATATACATGGACATATAGTTACATATACATATATATACAGAGAAATAGAGAAATATAGAGAGAGAGAAACAGAGAGAGAGAGAGAGAGAGAGAGAGAGAAAGAGAGAGAGAGACATATCGATTCAGGCATATATATACATACAGAGAAAGAGAGAGAGAGAGAGAGAGAGAGAGACAGAGAGAGAGAGGGAAAAAGAGAGAACGAGAGAGAGAGAGAGAGAGAGAAAGAGAGAGAGAGAGAGAGAACGAGAGAGAGAGAGAGATAAAGAGGGAGAGAGGTATATAGAGGGATAGAGAGAGAGAGAGAGAGAGAGAGAGGGATAGAAAGAGAGAGAGAGAGAGAAAGAGAGATACATACATATAGATAACAAGAGATAACGAGAGATAGAGAGAGAGAGAGAGCGAGACACAAGAGAGATATAGAGAGAGAGATAAACTGAACGTGAGGCAAGGAAGGAGGGAGGGATGGTGATGAGGAGGCGTAGCAGGCAAAAGGGGAGGGGGTGAGGGTTGTGCAAATGAGGAGTAGAGAAGGACGAGTGCGGATACAACGATGCGGGGGGACATGATGTGGAGAAACAGGAGGATGAGGAGGCGGGGATAACATTTTGCCGAATGGATGGGTGAATGGAGGGATAATGGTGAGAATGGGGAGGAGGAGGAGGAGGAGGAAGAGGAGGGGGGATGTTCTGATGGATAGATGGAGGGAGGAAGAATACGGAGGCCGAGGAGGAGGAGGGAGGCGGAGGAGGCGGAAGAGGCGGAGGATGAGCAGGTGGAGGAGTAGGACCAGGAGTGAGGAGGAGGAGGAGCAGGAGGAGGAACAGGACAAGAAGGGAGGAGGAGGACGAGTAGGAGGAACAGGAGCAGGAATATACGCACCAACACCAGCAGGATTGGGATGTTGAGAGATTAGGCCCCGGATGCGTGGCTTGGACCTTCCCGCGGCTTTCCCTCGTCCAACTCCCTCAGGTGGACGCGGTCCCTGGCACGTCCTTTTCGGACGACACCATGCGGGCCACGGACACGCGCGGCCTCGGGAGTCAGGAGGATTAGGAGGATGAGGAGGAGGAAAAGGAGGACGAGAAGGAGGAGGAAAGGGAAGAGGAGAAAAAAAGAGGAGGAGGAGGAAGAAGAAAAGGAGGAGGAGGAACACGCAGCAAAATCCGCTCAACGCAAAAACAAAAGGAGGGGGAGAAGAAGGAGGAGGGGAGGAGGCGGATGATGAGGAGGAGGAAGAGGAGGAGGAGGAGCAGGAGCAGGAGGAGGAGGAGGAGGAGGGGAAGGAGCAGGGGACGTTCCAGAGGCGTACCTACGAAATGAGGAGGAGGAAGATGCGGATGAGGAGGAGGAGGAGGAGGAGGAGGAGGAGGAGGAGGAGGAGGAGGAGGAGGAGGAGTAGGAAAAAGTGGATGGAGGGACCGAGGGGCTGAGTGGTGGAAGAAGTGGGGGTCCAGAAGGGGGCGTACAATGTCGGGTGTCGCACAAGCAAATAGCTTGTTCCGAGCGCTTATCTCCCCAGCCATGAGTCCCAAGTGAGGCTTTGTGTCTGTCCCCCCCCTCGTTTGCACTCCACTCCCGTCCCCCCTCCCGAAGTCCTGCCAAGCCTCACCTCCCGTCTCCACACAGGTATCTTAGGCGGTGAAATGTGTGCGTGTGCGTCGTTCCTGACGTCTGTCTGTCGCGCACATTGCCTGGCTTTTTCCTGCCCAGCGGTAGACTATGCTCGACTCCCGCTGGGATCGACAGTTCTAGCTACGCTGCCGCCCAATGGGCCTAAACCCGTTTGCGCGCGTCCCGCCTTTTTTTGTGCATCGCCGATTCGAGTCATGGGTGCATCGGAGGAAGGTTGTGTGTGAGTGTGAGGGTGTGGGTCTGGCTGTGTGTATGTGTGCTTGTGTGTGCGTGTGCGTGTGCGTGTGCGTGTGTGTGTGTGTGTGTGTGTGTGTGTGTGTGTGTGTGTGTGTGTGTGTGTGCGCGTGTGCGTGTGTGTGTGTGTGTGTGTGTGTGTGTGTGTGTGTGTGTGTGTAAGCTATGCTGCGTTCCGTCTTCCCTTGACCGGCTTTGCCTGACTCTGCTGTGTCATTGCGCGCGTGGCAGCGGCGCATAACAGTGTGTCTACCCCTCCCTGCGCGGCCAGGTTGTCCTGCTTCTTCTGCTTCTGTGCCGCCCTTGTGCTGGTATTGTGTCCCCCGCAGTTTCCTCCATCACACCAACCTGTCCGACGTCACGATGTTTTGCTTTGGAGTTGACTTTGGAATCGATGTTTCGGCCAGTTGCTCCCATCATCTCGCAGATGCTTCAATGCATTGTGGAGCACACTCTTCTCCAACGCCTGGAACAGTCCAGATTCCCTGTAGCGATCGAGCATTTAGGTGTTTTGTTGTTTCTCAATCTCTCTATCTCGGGATTTGTTTAGAACTATTAGTTTTTCTTTCTCTGTTTATCTCTCTCTCTCTCTCTTTGTCTCTCTCCTTCTATCTATCACGCTCTCTCTGTCTGTCTTCATACGCATATGCGTAAGCATTGTCTTTTCCATTGAAAGAACGCAGGACCTCGCCAAGTGCCGTGCCATCTGTGCATCGCGAGGCTTCGGCGGCTTCGTCGTCTACCGAGGCGCGGGTGCCCCATGGGGAGGAGCAGGTTGCAGAAACCGTTCAATTCTTCGGGGATGCAATGTCCGCCATATGTCCCGACGCTACATGTGAGCAGCCGGGCTTCTCCTACGTATAGCATTGGGAACAGAAGCGTGCTCGTTGGCGTTGCTCGTGGGGCGAGTAGAAGGCGCGGGTCCTGGCGACTGCACGTGAACCTGGCTTCAGCACAGTAGCTGATGACGTTGGGCTCCACGTTTCTTCCTGACGGCCTTACGATGGGTTGTGCCCCACCTCCGTCTTCCTCCTTGCCTCCAGGCGCACTCCCTCCTGGCCTCCTGACGCACTCCTGCCTACCTGCCTCCTGTCCCACCGTTTCGCGGGGGACAGCCAGGCAGGCCTTCCTTCAGCTCCCGGGCCATCGCGGAAGTCTTTCCGGGGCCGTTCTGGGGCCCCGCTGAGCCGTTTTGGGGCCCCGTCGTCCTGATCCCCTTCGGGGGTCCTCTGAGGGCGTCTGGGGCCCCCCGCGGACCGCACCTGGGGCAGTCGCCAGATCGAGTGTGCTTGCGCGTGAACAGTTTCACGCTGCTGCGTTTCTGAATGGTGACGGAAGAATTGCAGCTGCAGATTGTCTCGCCTTTGAAGGCCACGTATCCTGAATGTGAATCACACGTCACACTGGCATCGAGCGCGGAGAGGTCCTTGGAAATTTGGCTGCGGGTGGACTTTGGTTCTGCCTTAGTACCTTATTCACGATGTTCCGTCTTCAGCCTGCCCTGAAGCTGCTCTTCCCTAGCGCTGTCTTGGTGTGAGCTTCTGAACACATACACTTCTGAACACGTACACACATGTACGAATGGCCTTCGGCCTATTCCGTCACCGTGCCTGGGTTGTGGGTCTGAGGCCTCTTGGATATTCGTCGGGATCTCGTCGAGACCTCTCGGGGTCTCTTGGTGGCATCTTCGAGGCTTTTATGGGGGCCTCTTTTGGGGCCTTCTTGGGGCCTCGTGAGGGCCTCTCGGGGGCCTCTTGGGGCCTCTCGGGAGCCTCTCGGGGCCTCTTGGGCGCCTCTTGGGGCGGAAGGCTCGCACTTTCGATTCGTGCTCCCCCACTTTGGTCCGTCTCGTTGGGCGTCTTGGGGCCCCCTTGGGCCGTCTTGGGCGCCTCTTGGGCCGTCTTCGGGCTCTCTTGAAGGCGGGACCGTCTCGGGGCGTTCTTTGGGGCCTCTTGGGACGTCTTGGAGTGTCGGAATCTTTAGAAAAGTGGAGACCCGACAAAACTTCGAAACACCTACATGACAATTCATGATGTAAGCCTCTCAGGGCCCTCTTGGGAAGGCTCCTGGAGGCCTCGTGGGAAGTCTTGAGCTCTTTTTCGGTCGACTCCATGCCATCTGGGGCCTCTTGGACCGATCGTTCTGCGATTCGGGGCCCTCTTGGGCCATCTTGGGGGCCTCTTGGGGCACTCACTCTTGGCCCGTCTTGGGGCCCTTGTGGGCCCGAACAAGTCATGCGACAAGCCCTGGGAGCCACGCGACAAGCCCTGAGAGATGCAAGAATTTTGGGTCTGGGCCCCTACAAGATTCAGCAGGAATGAGGACTGAGGCTCCAGGGCTTTGAGCAGTGGACCTGAGGACACTCCTACTCGTGCCTCAAGGGCACGGTGGCGGATATGTATGTAGTGTTGTCACTGGTGCGTCCTGTACCTCTCCGCAGATGAGTGTTGTTTCGAAGTATTCGCTCGGCTGCTCGTATCACTGCATCTGCCCTTAACGCTCATGCTAAGGGATTCCGAGCGAAGGCTTCGTGCCTTGCCACGGCGCGCGCGCGTGTAGGGTGCACTAATTGCACCAACTTGTTGCGTGCCTTGTTGTTGTCGTGCCTTGCTACATTCTCGCTGTGGATTTCCCAGCGATTTACTTTGGAATCGCGCTATCGCTCGAGACTTCCTCGCGATTCATGCAGAACGCACGCTTCAGCAACCCGCCTACTCGAGCCGGCGGCCGCCTGGGCCCGCCTTCCGATCCGCCTGTCAGGTTCTACCCGCCTGATCTGCCCGTCTTGTTCTGCCACTTGTTTTCTGCTTCTAGCCCTCCTCTTACTACGCTCTCTCGTGTTCCATCCTCCCCTTACCCCTTGTCCCTTTCTTCCATCCGTCCTCTCTTCCTCTGCGTTAGGGGCTGCACGAAATACACGTCCCAGGTAAGAAAGATATGATGCACCCCCAAGGGGGTATGATACAGGATCCCCTACAGGCGCTTTGTCGCTCTCGGGTCCGGCTGCAGATCCTTTGAAATTGCGGCTCACTCTCAAGCGTCTCGGGTTATCGCCCAAACTGGCCCCCCAAATCGGCTCCCGTGCGATGTTCCCTCACAATTTACTCCGAGAGGCCCTGCCCAGAGAGGGCCCAAACCTCAGGAAGGGCGCTCTCGCTTGAGACTTCCTCCGAATTCAGCACCACAAGAGGTTTCGTCAGAGCAGTCTTGCCGCTACTTGCGGATGCCAGAACGGGCGTTTTTGCTCGAGACTTCCTTGCAGTTGAGCACCACAGGGGGGTCCTTCAGAGCAGTCTTGCCGCTGCCTGCCGATACAGGAACTGTCGTTTTGCTCGAGACTTCCTTTGCAATTTGGCTCCACAGTGGGGTTCCTCAGCACCAGGTGGCTGCTACTCGCGGGTGGCAGACCGGTTTTTCCCCACATGTTTCGTGGGGTTCTGGTTCCCCGCATGGTTAGTGGGGTCCTGGTTTTCTTCTCTGCCTCGTCGCACCCGCGTCTCCCGCACCTCCCTCCTCCCCTTCTCACACAGCGCAGCACAGCACAGCACAGCACAGCACAGCACAGCACAGCACAGCACAGCACAGCACAGCACAGCACAGCACAGCACAGCACAGCACAGCACAGCACAGCACAGCACAGCACAGCACAGCACAGCACAGCACACAGCACAGCACAGCACAGCACAGCACAGCACAGCACAGCACAGCACAGCACAGCACAGCACACAGCACAGCACAGCACAGCACAGCACAGCACAGCTCAGCACAGCTCAGCACAGCTCAGCACAGCTTAGCACAGCTCAGCTCAGCACAGCACAGCTCAGCACAGTCCCTGAGCGCGGCCGCTATCTGTGACGGTCGTCCATGGCACAGCAGGCGTGGCGTTTTCTCGACACCACAGGGGGTGCGCACGGGGTGGTCCCTGAGCGCGGCCGCTATCCGTGACGGTCGTCCAGGGAACAGCAGGCGTGGCGTTTTCTCGACACCACAGGGGTGTGGTCCCTGAGCACGGGTGGTTTTCTCGACACCACAGGGGGTGCGCACGCCCTGAGCGCGGCCGCTATCCGTGACGGTCGTCCAGGGCACAGCAGGCGTGGCGTTTTCTCGACACCACAGGGGGTGCGCACGGGGTGGTCCCTGAGCGCGGCCGCTATCCGTGACGGTCGTCCAGGGCACAGCAGGCGTGGCGTTTTCTCGACACCACAGGGGTGCGCACGGGGTGGTCCCTGAGCGCGGCCGCTATCCGACGGTCGTCCAGGGTCGTCCAGGGCACAGCAGGCGTGGCGTTTTCTCGACACCACAGGGGGTGCGCACGGGGTGGTCCTTGAGCGCGGCCGCTATCCGGGCAGGCACACCACCGCACAACTATCCGTGACGGTCGTCAGGGCACAGCAGGCGTGGCGTTTTCTCGACACCACAGGGGGTGCGCACGGGGTGGTCCTTGAGCGCGGCCGCTATCCGTGACGGTCGTCCAGGGCACAGCAGGCGTGGCGTTTTCTCGACACCACAGGGGGTGCGCACGGGGTGGTCACTGAGCGCGGCCGCTATCCGTGACGGCCGTCCTGGGCACAGCAAACGTGGCGTTTTCTCGACACCACAGGGGGTGCGCACGGGGTGGTCTCCGAGCGCGGCCGCTATCCGTGACGGTCGTCCAGGGCACAGCAAGCGTTGCGTTTTCTCGGCGCTACAGGGGGTGCGCACTCGACACCACAGGGGGTGCGCACGGGGTGGTCCTTGAGCGCGGCCGCTATCCGTGACGGTCGTCCATGGCATAGCAGGCGTGGCGTTTTCTCGACACCACAGGGGGTGCGCACGGGGTGGTCCCTGAGCGCGGCCGCTATCCGTGACGGTCGGCCAGGGCACAGCAGGCGTGGCGTTTTCTGCGCACGGGGTGGTCAGCGCACCGTGACACAGCAGGCGTGGCGTTTTCTCGACACCACAGGGGTGCGCACGGGGTGGTCCCTGAGCGCGGCCGCTATCCGTGACGGTCGTCCGGGCACAGCAGGCGTGGCGTTTTCTCGACACCACAGGGGGTGCGCACGGGGTGGTCCCTGAGCGCGGCCGCTATCCGTGACGGTCGTCAGGGCACAGCAGGCGTGCCGTTTTCTCGACACCACAGGGGGTGCGCACGGGGAGCGCGGCCGCTATCCATGACTGTCGTCCTGGCGTTTTCTCGACACTACAGGGGTGCGCACGGGGTGGTCCCTGAGCGCGGCCGCTATCCGTGACGGTCGTCCGTGGCACAGCAGGCGTGGCGTTTTCTCGACACCACAGGGGGTGCGCACGGGGTGGTCCCTGAGCGCGGCCGCTATCCGTGACGGTCGTCCAGGGCACAGCAGCGTGCGTTTTCTCGACACCACAGGGGGTGCGCACGGGGTGGTCCCTGAGCGCGGCCGCTATCCGTGACGGTCGTCCTTGCGGTATCGGCGGGGCAACGGCCACCAACATCGTTGTCACATGCTTTACTTCAGCTATCATCACCCCAGCCATAATATAAGTATGTGGGGTTCCTCGGTAGCGTAATTTTCTTCCCTGCCGCGTCGCACATGAGACTCGCGTAGCACACTTCACAACACAGCGCAGCGCAGCGTTTTCTCGACACCACAGGGGGTGCGCACGGGGTGGTCCTTGAGCGCGGCCGCTATCCGTGACGGTCGTCCAGGGCACAGCAGGCGTGGCGTTTTCTCGACACCACAGGGGGTGCGCACGGGGTGGTATCCGTGACGGTCGTTCAGGGCACAGCAGGCGTGCCGTTTTCTCGACACCACAGGGGGTGCGCACGGGGTGGTTCCTGAGCGCGGCCGCTATCCGTGACGGTCGTCCATGGCACAGCAGGCGTGGCGTTTTCTGGACACCACAGGGGGTGCGCACGGGGTGGTCCGTGAACGCGGCCCCTATCTGCGACGGTCGTCCAGGGCACAGCAGGCGTGGCGTCTTCTGGACACCACAGGGGGTGCGCACGGGGTGGTCCCTGAACGCGGCCGCTATCCATGACGGTCGTCCAGGGGACAGCAGGCGTGGCGTTTTCTCGACACCACAGGGGGTGCGCACAGGGTGGTCCCTGAGCGCGGCCGCTATCCATGACTGTCGTCCCGGGCACAGCAGGCGTGGCGTTTTCTCGACACTACAGGGGTGCGCACGGGGTGGTCCCTGAGCGCGGCCGCTATCCGTGACGGTCGTCCGTGGCACAGCAGGCGTGGCGTTTTCTCGACACCACAGGGGGTACGCACGGGGTGGTCCATGAGCGCGGCCGCTATCCGTGACGGTCGTCCTTGCGGTATCGGCGGGGCAACGGCCACCAACATCATTGTCACATGCTTCACTTCTGCTATCATCACCCCAGCCATGATATAAGCATGTGGGGTTCCTCGGTCGCGTAATTTTGGCGCGCAGTTCAGCACCACAAAGGGTGTCGTTCAGAGTATTCCTGCTGCTGCTCGCGGATGCCTGAGCGGCCGTTTCGCTGGAGACCTTTTGGCAATCCGGCAGCCCAGGGGAATCCGTCAGAGTAGTCTTGCTGCGGCTGGGTTGGCGGGACGGCGCCGGGACGCTCCAGGGAATGTGCTCGGGGAGCGTTTTTCGGCCCCTCCGCCCCCAGAGAGCCCCAGGAGGCATTTTTCCGTATTGGGATCTGTGCTCGGGGAGCGTTCTTCGGCCTCTCCGCCTCCAGAGGGCCCCAGGAGGCATTTTTCTGTATTGGAGTCTGTGTTCGGGGAGGCATTTTTCCCAACCCTCCTGCCTGGGTGGCTGCGCTACGTCCCTGAACGTACCTAAACACTTCCCCGGTCTGCGAGCCGCAGCCCCTGACCCAGACCCGGGGGGGGGGGGAACGAACTGGCCGTTCCTGGCCGCCTTCGCGTTGCCAGGCCGCGTCGCAGCGCAGAGAGGAAGAGGAACCGGAGCAGGAGGAGGACAACGGGGAGGCGAGACGACGGGGAGGGGCGCGTGTCCCTGGCCTGGCCCGCCCGCGCACTGCTGGAGGACGGCCTGGCTCGGTCGACGGGCCGAGCAGTGCGGCCAAATGCCACCTGGCGAGCACACCCAGGGATTGCCCTCGTCAGAGGCGGGGCAGGAGGAGGAGGAGGAGGAGGAGGAGGAGGAGGAGGAGGAGGAGGAGGAGGAGGAAGACGGGGAGGAGGAGGAGGAGGAGGAGGAGGAGGAGGAGGAGGAGGAGGAGTAGGAGTAGGAGGAGGAGGAGGAGGCGGATGATGATAATGATGATACTGATGATGCTGATGAAGAGGAGGAGGAGGAATACGACGAATAACAGTAACACGAATCATATCTGGATTACTACTACTACTTCTACTACTACTACTACTACTACTACTGCTGCTGCTGCTACTGCTGCTACTGCTGCTACTACTACTGCTACTGCTACTGCTACTACTACTACTACTACTACTACTACTGCTACTGCTACTGCTACTACTACAGTTGCTACTACTACTACTACTACTACTACTACTACTACTACTACTACTACTACTACTACTACTACTACTACTACTACTACTTTTACTACTACTACTACTACTAATCTTACTACTACTACTACTACTACTACTACTACTACTCCAAATCACATTTTCGATGCAAACATGATAGTGCTACGAATCCGAACCATAGTTTTAGTAATAACAGTAACATAGAGAAGTACACTAATCTCAGGACTACTAGTACTACTGCTGCTACTACTACTACTACTACTACTACATTCACTACTACGAATCATGCTACCAGTGGTACTAACAGTAATACTAGTATGAGTACTAAGGTTGATACTACTGCCAGCAATCAGCATACTACCAATACTAATACTAGTGATAATAATGTTAAGCGTGTCACCGATATGAGCAAAACTCTCAATCTTACTAATACGAGGGGCCCATAGTTTATTATGATTGTTCGTACTACTACTAAACAACTTATTACTAGTGTTTATTCGATACGAGGAAGAAAACTAATACTCATCGTATTCATATGGGATCAAGAGTAACAGTTGAAACAACACTAGCACGGATCATACGTGTAGGAGATAATACTACAGTTCGTTGGACTAAGAAGAAGCACAATAACAGTAATTTTAATAATAGTCGTATTGGTAGTACTATTGATAATATCAATAACAAGAAGAGGAGGAGAAGGAGGAGGAGCAGGAGGAGCAGGAGGAGCAGGAGGAGGAAGAGGAGGAGGAGGATGAGGAGGAGCAGGAGGAGGAGCACGAGGAGGAGGAGGAGGAGGAGGAAATCGCAGCGAACAGACGCGGACACGGAGGGAGGGGAGCGGCAAGTGCAGCGCGGAGCAAGCAAGCACGACTGGGCGGGCGGGGGGCGTGCGCGGGCTGTCGTCGGCGGTTCGTCGACGGTGGTTGCAGGGCGTTCGTCGGTAGCAGGGTGGCCGCTCACGCGGCGTCAGCCGCATGAGCCGCTGTTGCCGCGGCCAGCCTGTCTGCGGGGGCCCGTGCGGCCCCTGCAGCCTGCGGAGCACGGCCCGCGCATGATCCTTGTGAAGGAGAAGCGAGAGTCGCTGGGCGTGCTCCGCCGCCGCGAGGACTGGGTCCTCCCCTGGGGCGTCTGTCGCGCGCTTCGCCAGGACGGCTATCGCGCGGCGTGCCTCCTTGCCCTAAGCGCCGCCGTGTGCTTCCATCACCGCGGGGGCGAAGGTGACGCCGGCCGCACTGCAGAGGCGCTCCGTCGCGGCGGCGCCTGGCGCGGCGGCCGAGGCTGCCAGGAGGTTGTTCCGCACCCCGGAGGTGATCGCGAAGTCCAGGGCGGCCAGGACGCCGTTGCGCCAGCGTGGTGTACTCTTCAGACCACGAGTGAGCTACCAGTCAGAACGGTGAGCTCGCGTCTCGCTGCGCCGCGCGCCTCCTGATCAGACATCGGCTGGGTTTCCCGGCTGACTCTAGAATGTGTTGGTAGTTGGGCATTGTTTTTTTTCTTTTTCTTTTGTCCCTTTTCTCCGCCGGAGCTGTTGGATCGCCCGCACGATCGCGACTCGAATTGGATGCTCTGCCGCCGCGTGGCTTCAGCGCCGGCGCGTACCTGAATAGCGTACGGAGAAGATAAACACTGCAATCGATATCTTCTGACCGCCATGCTTTCTTTCGTACAGTTTCCAATCCCCGCAATTCTAGCTCCTCCTCCCCATCTTCCCATCTGCCCTCGTACCTCCCTTCGTTCCTCCCTTCGTTCCGTCTCTCGTTCCTTCCTTCCATCTCATTCCTCCCTCCGTGGCCTTCTTTTCCTCCTTTTCCTCCCCCTTCTCCTTCTCGCCCTCCTCCCCCCTCGCCTGCCCCTTTCCTCTGGCGGCGACGACGCATCGCGCAGAGGCGTGTGCTACTTCCGCGACGCCCCTTCGGACGAGCTCCTCGACATCGCGATGCAGAAGTCTGGCTGCTTCCTGCACGTGCGGAATCCCGGCCGGAAAAGACAGGCGGCCAGCCCCCTGGGGGCGGCGCTGGTCCTCTAAGAGGAGGACCAGGGGAAGGGGAGGAGGGCGAGGCGGGGGGAAGGATTATCAGGGAGGGAGGAGTGGTGAGGGCGAGAGGAGGGGGAGGGGGGGAGGATGAGAAATGGAGGAGAGGGAGGGAGAGGGGGGGGAGGGGGACGGATGAGGGGATGACTTGTAGGACAATGGAGGACGGGGGGTGGGGTGGGGGTAAGAGGCTCGAGCGGATCCTTGGGAGCTCCGTGGGGTCAAATGGACCGGGAGGAGGAAGATCAGAAGGGCAGGGGGAGGAGGAACGATGCGCGTCGTCGTCGTCGTCGTCCTCCTCCCAATTCTTGTCCTTCCCATCCTCCTCGGCCCATGCTTCGCCGAGCTTCAAGAATATCAGAGCACGCGCGCGCAGGATATACATAACGGACGCGCAGGTGGGGTGTTGGAAGAGGTGCACGTCCTGAGCCCGTTCCAGGAGAACCTTTTCTCCGAGTCAGCGAGGCTGACCTGTGACCACCCCCTGCGCACCCCCTAAGGTGTCGAGAAAATGCCACGCCTGCTGCGCCCACGGCGACCGTTGCGCATAGCGGCCGCGGTGAGAGACCACCCCCTGCGCACCGCCTATGGTGTCGAGAAAATGCCGCGCCTTCTGTGCCTGGATGTTGTGTGCGTGGCTGTATGTAGAAGCGGGGGAGGAGGCATCCGTGCGACGCGGCAGCTAAGAAAACCATAACCCCACGAAACATGTGGGGACATCTAATCAGGAATTGTCCGTGGGAGAACGACAACGACACGAACGATCAGACACCGTCATTCCTGGCGGTGTGCTGAACTTGTTGTTATTCCAAGGGGCTCTGGCTAGTTGCGGTTGCGCGGGATCTAGAGGCAGCCTGCGGGCAGAACGTGTTTGATTCATCTGCGTGCGACAGGCTTGGTTTCAACGGCTTGGTCGGTCTGGCAATTCTTCTGCCTAACTGCATTCGTGCGCTTGGGCATCGCAGCGCCGACGCAGAGCGCTTGCGGGCGTTGTCACGGTTGTCGACGCTCATCCGCAGGCTGCTCGGGCACAGCTTGCTGGGATTCTTCTTCGATTTGGAGAACCCGCAAGTCCATGAGCGCAGTTGCCGCGAGTCCATGCAACAGCATCACCGCGCGTAGCCGACGTCTTCGCGGTTTGCAGGCAGGCCCCAGCGATGCGTTTTCGAGCTGCGCAGCTTCTGTCTGACCGCCCTGCCCCGCTACCGCAGCGACTTCGCGCGCGTCGTCCAGGCCGCGGTGATCTCGTGTACGAGCTGAAGCGCGCGTTCCCGCGCGGCCGCGTCGGCGACGGATGGGGCTCCGAGTTCGTTCGTGGCTATGCCGCCAGCGCTCCCGATCCAGGGCCCGGGCTGACCGGTAGAAGACGGGCCGCTGGCCGATCGCACGGGTGCTCGTTTGCTTCTTAGCAAATGCGCCGCGTCGCTGCTTCCGCAGAGTTTTCTCTGGAGGCCTCGCCAGAGCCCCGCTGGTGGCGCCGGGGGTTCAGGGGTCTTCTGGAGGCCAGTGGGAACTTCCGGGGGCGTCTCTGGGAGCTTCCAGAGTATTTCAGGCGTCTCAAGGGGCGGTCAAAGTCAGTGGTAATTCTTTTGGTTTTGCGCAGACGGTTTTACCACTTACGTTTGTTCGTTTCCAGAGAATTTTGGGCCTCCCAGGGGGCGCCCAAAACATGTGGTAACTTATGTGTTTTGAGCGGGCCGGTTTTACCACTTACGGTCGTTCGTTTTGAGACCGCTTCTGGAAACCTCCAGACCCGAGACGCTTCGGGAGGCGCCAGACGTCCGCGGGAGCTTCCCCAGAGCCGCCCGAGATTCTTTGGGACTCACAAAGCAAGTGGTACGATCATTGTTTGGCGAGGCCGGTTTTACCACTTGTTCTTGCTCGCGTTGAGGGCGTTTCTGGATGCCGCCAGAAAGCCTCGGAAGCTTATTTGTAGCCTTCTGGTCTCCTAGGAATGAATCCGGAGCCCCCTGGGCCCTGGCCCTTCGCGAGTCGTTGCAGGTCTTGTGGCTGATTCCACGTGCCTCTGAAAGTCAGCTCTGGCGCGAGCAGGTATGTTTCAGTTTCGTTTTGGACAGCGGGCATGGCTGACAACAGTGATGTGAACGTGAGCGGATCAATTCGGGCCCTCTCTCTCTTCCTCCCCCTTCGCCAGTCCTCGTCGTCGTCGTCGTCGTCGTCGTCCTCCTCCTCCTCCTCCTCCTCCTCCTTCTCTTCCTCCCCCTCGTCCTTCTGCCCTCTATTCTTCCACCTCCCTCTTCCAATTCCCCTCCCCCCCCTCCCCGCATCCCCTCCCCCCCTCACTCTTCCTCGTCCTTCTTCACTTCCCCCCCTCCACTTTCCTCCTCCTCCACTTTCTCTTTCCTTTTTCCTCCCCTTACCCCTCCTCCTCCCCCTCCCCCTCCCCCCTCCCCCCATCTTCTCCTCGTCGTCGTCGTCGTCGTCGTCGTCCTCTCCTCCTCCTCCTCCTCCTCCTCCTCCTCCTCCTCTCTTCCTTCTCCTCCTCCTCCTCCTCCTCCTCCTCCTCCTCTCGCCCTCCTGTCCTGGACTTCCTGGGTTTCCTGGGGTCTGGGGGCGCTCGTTTGCTCGTGTTTTTTTTTTTGGTCGTGTGCCTGGTCTTCGGGCCTCCTGGGGCTGGACCGCCCCCGCGGGGATGGGGCGTGCTCCCTCCGATATCCCGCCTGGGTCTCGGATGGCGCAGGCTCCTGTCGGCGCCCTCTCTTGGGACTTTGCCGTGCTCGGCCTGCGCGTGGCGCCGCTTCGGGAGTTTTGGGCCGCGGGCCCCATCCGGCCAGGGGGAGGAGAGACCTCTCGCCCTCGCCCCCCCTCGTCCTCGCGCTCTTCCTTCCTTCCTCTCCCCCCCCTTCCTCCTCCTCCTCCTCCTCCTCCTCCTCCTCCTCCTCCTCCTCCTCCTCCTCCTCCTCCTCCTCCTCCTCCCTCTGCTTCTCGCACTCCCTTTCCTCCTCCTCCCTTTCCCTCTCCTCCTCCTTCAGACCTCTCTCCGCCCGGCAGGACCTGTTCAACTCGGACGTGGAGACCCGCCAGCTGACGTCCCCATCGCTGCAGGCGAACAGTCGAGGCGTGCCGGGCTTCCGTTGTGCTTCGGCCGCGATGCGCGGATGAGGAGAAGGAAGAGGAGGAGGAGGAGGAGGAGGAGGAGGAAGAGGAGGAAGAGGAGGAGGAGGAGGAGGAGGAAGAAGAGGAGGAGGAGGAGGAGGAGGCGGAGGAAAAGGATGAGACGGAGGAGGAGGAGTAGGAGGAGGAGGAGGAGGGGAAGAGAAAGAGGGGGAAGACACATAAGGGAGGAGGAAGAGAGAACATGTAATACGGAAGGGGATGAGGGGGAGGAGAAGGAGGGGGATGCGAAGGATGATGACGATGATGATGATGAGGAGGAGGAGGCGGAGGAGGAGGAGGAGGAGGAGGAAGGTGAGGGCTGCGTTCGACAACTTCTCAGGTCATCAGGAAAAAAGAGGAGGTGTACGAGCAGGAGGATTACCTTGATTAAGATGAAGATGGGAGGAGGAGAAGGAGGAGGTGGAGGAGGGGCTGGATGATGTTGATGATGCTGATGATCATGATGCTGATGATGAGGATGATGCTGAAGGTTATGCTGCTGATGATGACGATGCTATTGATGATGCTGATGATGTTGATGCCGATAATGATGATGCTGATGATGATGATGCCAGCGATGAGTATGACGATGATGATACTGCTGATGATGATGGTGCTGATGATGATGCTGCTGATGATGCTGATACTGACGACGATGATGGTGATGGTGATGATGATTGATCATGACCATGATGCTGCTGCTGCTGATGAGGTTGTTGATGTTGCTGATGATGCTGCTGATACTGATGATGATGCTGCTGCTCATGCTGCTGATGATTATATTGATGATAACTGTGCATATTATCATGATGACGTTGATGCCGCTGATGATGCTGATGTTGATTATGGTGACCCTGATGATAATAGTGAAAACGACGATTATGATGATAATGAGGATGACGACGATGACGATTCTGATGATGATGATGCTGATGATGGTGATGATGACGACGATGACGATAACGATGACGATGATCATGCTGCTGCTGATGACGTTGATTATGCTGGAGATGATGATGCTAATGATGCTGCGGATGATGATGATGCTGATGCTGATGATGACGATGCTGATGATGACGATCACGAAGCTGGTGATACTGCTGATGATGTTGATGATGCTGCTCATACGGATGATGATGGTGTTTATAATGATGAGTGTGCTGTTGATGATGATGACGACTGTGCTGACGACGACGATGATGATGATGATCACGATGATGATGATGATGATGATGATGATGATGATGATGATGATGATGATGATGATGATGATGATGATGATGCTGATGCTGATGATGATGATGATGATTATGATGATGATGATGATGAGGATGATGATGATGATGACGATGATGATGATGATGATGATGATGATGATTGTGATGCTGATGTTGGTGCTGCTGATGCTGCTGCTGATGATGATGATGCTGCCAATGATGATGCTGCTGATGATGATGATGACGAGGAGGAGGAAGAAGAGGAGAAGGAGGAGGAGGAGGGAGGGGGGGGAGAGAGGATGAACACGGATGATTGACGATGATGCTGATGCTGATGTTGCCGATGACGATAACAATGACGATGCCGATTATGATGACGACGACGATGATGATGCTGATGATTCTGATGATGATGATGATGATGATGATGATGATGATGATGATGTTGGTGATGATGATGATGACGATGATGACGATGATGATGATGATTATGATGATGCTGATCATGATACTGCTTATGATGATGATGGTTTTGATGATGCTGCTCCTGGTGATAGTGATGCTGCTGCTGATGATGATAATGATTATTACACTGAGGATGACGATGATGGGATGATGATGAGATGATGATATGATGACGACGATGACGACGATGATGATGATGATGATGATGATGATGATGATGATGATGATGATGATGATAATGATGCTGACGATGATTATGTTGTTGTTGCTGGTGGTTACTGGTGGTTGTTGTTGTTGATGTTGATGTTGACGTTGATGATGATGATGCTGATGATGCTGCTGCTGCTGCTGCTGATGATGATGATGATGATGATGATGTAATTGATGATTCTGATGAAGCATGAAGAGGAGGATGAGGAGGAGGAGAAGTAGGAGGAGAAGGAGGAGTAGGAGGAGGAGGAGGAGGGGGAGAGTGAGTGTGCGCCCGTGTCCCTCTCCGCGTGGCCTCCCGCGACGACGCCAAGAGGATAATGTTCACCAGGTCACCATGCGGATAGCCGAGGATCTCTCTGCAGCACAGTACTCGTGATTCAGTCTTGGACACTCTTAGGGTCGGCTGTGCATGCATGGCTGGGCTCTTCTTTGCGATGTGCCTTGGAAGAAGAGGGGGAAGAAGGAGAAGGAGAAGGAGAAGGAGGAGGTGGAGGAGGAGGAGGAGAAGGGAGGAGGGGAGGAGGGGGAGGAGGAGGAGGAGGAGGAGGTGGAGGAGGGGGAGGGGGATTTGGTCGGATTGGATTGGAGGTCCGCGCAAGGGCTTCACCAGGAAACCACAGCCGGGTTTGTGCAGCAGCGTTCTAGCTACCACGGGCCTTAAGCCCGCACACGGCGGGCAGAAAGCATCCGGGAGCACACGCTGTGGATGCTCACGCGGACGAGGGAGGGCCCCCCCGCGCAGAGGGGCGAGGGAAGGGAGCCGCCCGCCGCCCCCGGAAGGCAAGACATGGTGCCAGCTCCGCGCCCGCGTTCTGCAGGGCATGCCTCCTCGGCTCGAGGAGCCGCCCCCCCCGTCAGGGGGGGGGAGGCAGGAGGGAGGAGGAAGTGGAGTAGGGGGCCGGAGGCGTGGGGGGGGGGTGCGAAGGGAGGGGAACTCGGGCTCGTTCGGGGAGGAGGAGGGGGACGGGGAGGGGGGAGAGCGGCGAGGGATCAGACGCGACGGCTCTCACTAGCCTGCGTTCGTGCAAAGCAAGATTTGGGGCGGAGGAGGCGGAACCGGCCGCCCATCCAGGAGGAGGAGGAGAAGGAGGAGGAGGGAGCAGGTGGAGGAGGTCGAGGAGGAGGAGGAGGAGGAGGAGGAGGAGGAGGGATGATGATGATGATGATGATGATGATGATGATGATGATGATGATGATGATGGGGGTGGTGGTGGTGGTGGTGGTGATGATGAAGATGATGATAATGATGGTGGTGGTGGTGATGATGAAGGTGTTGGTGATGATGACGATGATGATGTCGATGATGCTGATGATGAAGGTGATGATGATGCTGATCATGATGAGGATGATGATGATGATGATGATGAGGAGGATGATGACGACTACGACGACGGTGACGATGAGGAGGGAGGAGGAGGGAGGAGGATGGGGATGATGGTGGTGATGATAATGATGACGATGGTGATGGTGATGATGATGATGATGATCATCATCATGACGACGATGATACGATGATGATGCTGATGATGATGAGGATGATCATGATGATGTTGATGATGATGCTGATGATGAGGAGGAGGAGCAGCAGGTCGAGGAGGTGGAGGAGCAGTGTGAGGATGAGGAAGGAGCAAGAGGAGGATGCTGATAATGATGCTGCTGATGTTGCTGATGATGATTGTGATGGTGATGGTGATGGTGATGGTGATGGTGATGGTGATGATGATTATGATTATTATGATGATGCGGGGCACTGTCGTGCCTACTCAATTTAGTTGTGTAGTTTCAAGATATTGGTGAGTGCTTGCACCCATTCAGCATATCGTTTAAAATCTTTCTCACCCAGCCAATTTGCTGGTATGCCCTCTCCTGCTGTGTGTTCGTCTTCCCCTCCTACCCTTCTTCCCCTGTAAGGTGCCATGGAGAAGCGCGAGATTGCCATACTTATTTCGAGGTTTTGGGGAACCGGACGCGGAAATCTGCAGTCCAACTCACCGAGCGAGAGTGCCTCAATTGTGCAAGTTCTGGTTTTAACTGCCGCGTCTTAGTCCAGGATGAGCTTTCCTAAACAGCTGCTATCCCTCTGCCTTGCCCCTTGGTCTTCCCCGCTTTTCTATCCTCTCTGCTCCGCATGCAGGTCCTCTTGCTGTTTTGGGTCTCTTGGAGGTCATACGTACGGGTGGGCCTGGCCACCACTTCGAACTGCTCCGGGCTTGGTCCCGACCGCCTTCTTTATGCTTGCATGGTGGAGCCTCCATTCCCATCTGTTGGGAAGTTGACAGTGTTCATCATTGGGTTTTGCGCTGTAAAAGAATTATGATGGTGAGGCTGACGATGATGATGATGATGATGATGATGATGATGATGATGATGATGATGATGATGATGATGATCATGATGATGATGATGCTGAGGACGATGCTGTTGTTGATGATGATGACTCTGCTTATGATGATGCTGATGACGATGCAGCTGATGCTGTTGCTGATGATGATGGTGAGGATGCTTCTGCTGATGCTGCTGCTGACGACGGCGATTATGATGATGATAATTATGGTGATTATGATGATGAGGATGCTGCTGCTTCTAATGATACTGATGGTGGTGATGGTGGTGATGATGATGACGATGATGATGATGATGATGATGATGAAGAAGGGAATGACGACGATGATGCCGATGCTGATGCTGATGCTGCTGATGAGGATGATCATGATGATAATGATAATGTTGACGATGCTGATGATGCTGATGATGCTGATGATGATGACGATAATGCTGCTGCTGATGAGGATGATCATGAAGCTAATGGTGCTGCTCACGATGCTGCTGATGATAATGACGATGATGCTTATGATGATGGTCATGAAGATGCTTATGATGATACTGATGATGCTGATTGATGATGATGATTATGATGCTGCTGATGATGATGGTGATGATGGTGCTGATGCTGATGGTGAAAATGATGACGACGATGATGATGCTGCAGTTGATGCTGATGATGATGATGCTGATGCTGATGCTGATGCTGATGCTGCTGAATATGAGGATGTTTATACTACTAACAATAATGATGAATCTTGTAATTGTGATGTTGCTGCTGGTGATGATGATGATGGTGATGGTGATGGTGATGGTGCTGGTTCTGATGATGATGATGATGATGATGATGATGATGATGATGATGGTGATGGTGATGCTGGCGGCGACGACGCAGGAGGGTTTTTTTCTCTCCATGGATGTCTTGAGTCTTCTGCTGGCCGCTTGGGGCCTCCAGCGGCATTCCGAGGCCTCCAGGGGCATCTGCCCCATTGCAGTTTCCGCACCTCCGCCACAAAGCTGCAGAGTTCATGAGCTTTCCCTCGATGTCGGGCCGGGGGCCACTGCCAGGCCCCAGAATCGTGAGAGCACGGTCCACGATGAAAGCCGCCTTGGACGGATCGAAAAAACACGACGTCGGAGGTCTTGGTGGGTCTCTCTCTCTCTCTCTTTCTGCCTGTCTCTGCCTCTCTCTGTCTCTCTGGCTCTCCGTCTTCTCTCCGTCCCTTTCCACTACCTGCTTCTCGCTCTGTCGCTCTGTCGGAGATCTTGCCGTCGTGGCACCAGACCTGTGCCGTGCAGACGGCGGACGGCAAGAGAATCCTTCCACGTGAGGCAACCATATCCGTACAGTCGGGGCGCTGAAGAAGGGACCCTTTTCGTTCGGGAGGGGCTCAGTCTTCCTTACGTGTTTTGCAGTTCGCCTTGGATTTCCCCTGGGTTTCCGATGGGAAATCGAAGCTCGACTTATGGAGCACATTCCTCACTTAGGGTTCCTCAGGTCAACGCCCCGACTGTACATGCCCGCCGCCGCTGGCCACGTACTCTGGGCCGAGGAGCGGTGCATACGGGAGATCAGCGTCGTGCCGGCGCGGCGGCGACCGCATCGCGGGCGTGCCGAGGTTGTCTGCCGCCAGCCCACCATCGGCCGACACCGGGCGCTCTTCGGCATCGGAGCGCCGCGATCGTTTCTCGGGAGCGGGAAAGAGGGGGGTGATGACCAGGGGGGGGTGGATATCATGGCGGGGGCCATGATATTTCCCCAGATCTCATGGCGCCTCTTCTCATTTCACTACGTCCCTGGCCCCCCCGCTGGGCCGCGCACATGCCGCCGGTCATGATTTGTACCCCCCCCCCTCTTGGACACCCCTCTCTTGGCCGCTCCCGAGTTTCAAAGGGTGAGCGATCCACGCGGAGTCGAGAGGACGATGCAGTCACGCCGTATGGTAAGGGTGAGCGACCTTCCAGAGTGGCCCTGGCCGCGCCCCGCTAGCAAAGTGTCGACGTGGCCTTCCAAGGCCCTTGCATCCTTGTCATGCGTCCTCATTGTACGGGTCAACGATGTGTTTTTTTCGAAGCACGGCCTCAGCGGTCCCGATCCCCTCTCCGGGGCCAGGTTTTCGGCATGGCCGACGGCGGGCCCCAGAGACCGGAAGCCGCCGACGACGACGACGACGACGACGACGACGACCACAACGACGACCACGACGACGACCACGACGATGACCGCCAGATCAAACCAAAATCCTTCCCTGGACCCAGATTGAAACAAGAAAGGCTTCAGCAAATCACCTAGTGGCAGCAGAGGTGAAGAAACCAATGAGCAAAGGTGAGAGCACAGCCATGAACAGAGCCGTACTGTTTTCTACGCGGGAATGTAGCCGTCCAGACCTACAATGCCGGCACTGAAGCGAAACCGCGATCCTTGAACACATTGCGACGAAGTTTGAGGCGAAACGGCCACTCGACAGGGCAGTCTCGGGCTTCCCCGTCCACCTTGTGTTTTTCCCAACCATGCTGTGGTGCTGGGTCTTCGTTTTGAAGAGACGGTCCCCGCGTTCCCTCCCTCCTTTTTTCCCTCACTGAGATGTTTGTAGCTAGCGAACCCGCATCCTTGAGCATTCGTATGGTTTACAGTCCGAACATGCTTGCTTCTACAAACTTGCTGTGCTATACATCTCTGAACAGATACCACACTTGATCTTAGTCAAGGGAGTCTCACACACATGAAATCTCACTCTCATTCTACTCTCTAGGAAACTCTGTGCCGGAAAACGCAGAGAGGCCCGGCGGTGCCTAGAGCACGCTACATTGATGTCGGAGGCGGTCAGCAGTACACACCACAGTGAAGAAGTACATCGGTACGTACCGCAGTGAAGCTGAACACCTGATACACATCGGAGTTAAGACGATGTCCAGCTTATCACGCATAAAGAAAAACCCGTTGTGCTGTCTAACAACGTCAATTCTCAAGAGCGAGACATATGTAATGTCAGGGGCTCCCCATGACTTGCTGAAATATTGAGAACTGCAAGACAAGTATAGTATAGTACCCAAGCTGCTGTAGAAAGTCCTGGGGGCCGTCAAAGTCTCACGACCCTGTCGTGCTAGTCAAACCTCTGGATGCTCTCCAAGTCCGACTCTGAGAATGAACTCGGTCGATGTAGTAATTTCTGTCAGGTAATGTATTTCTTGCTGCCATGAAACTTCGCAATGCCAGTCGTCAACAGGTACATCAGCTGAGGAAGTATACCAGGTTTCGTCAGCGCATCACTGAGCATCACGTCTGTCGGAATGTGTATAGTGAATCTCAGTCGACCGGTCATCCGTTCTTCGCTCAGAGCCATGATTGCCAGTCTCTGTTGCCGATCCTGAGGTACTCCTTTCAGACCGGTCACCAGCTCGAGCATATCCTTGCAGTCGGTCAGGTGGTCAATGGGCAATACGTACTGACTTGAGTTGCTCATCTCGATGAGGGCAGATATCATCTGCTAAGTCGTACACTTCAGGGCGACATGCATTTCCGTCAATCTCATGGCCACCACCATCTGCGCTCCTGATACCGTCTCGCCCATGGAGGTGGAATGCGCAACCTTCTTCGCCTTACTGCTAACAGCCATCAGCACATGACATCACTCAGAGAGTGCTGTAGCATCGTGGAGAAGAGGGGCGTTGTCGACGTGCAGCTCCTTGTCCTCCATCAGAATCACAAGCTGGCCCTCTTGAGGGTAAACCGAAGTCTTCGTTGCATGATTTGCATCACCCACAGCTCGTAGACAGAACGGCTGCCTCAGGAAGGGATAGTGCAATCCAACCAAGGCCGTGTCATTCTGAGCTCGCTTCAGTAGGGCATTTGCTCTTTTGAGGTGTATGATCCTCGGCTCGTTGTTGAAACCTTGCAGTTGCGTCACCTCAGTCATGATGTGTATGTTGCACTGGCACAGGAACAGCATCGATGCCAATATACTCCTGAACCCGTGAGCATAAACTCCCGTCACCATCTTATCGTCAACTCCATCTGGTACTGAACAGAAAGGAATCTTGCTCAAATGGTCAATCTGCTGCAGAAGTATCGTGCCGTCCTTCAGTCTTATTGTGCACCGTTGTGAGTGAATGGCAGTTGCTGCCTTTTCACCGCCCCGAATTTGGCCTCCAACAGTCCGATCAGATACTCCAAGTGCTTCGAGTGGCCTGCCGACAGAAGGTCGTCGACATGAGTAGACAAAGCGGCAGCCACATCATCAATGGAGCGTGCCTCTTGAGCCCGATCTCGAATCTTGTCCGGCAGGCCGGCATGCGCCCAGTAGACGAAGTTCTCGTCCCACAATCTGACTTTGGCGCGGAGAACGTCCACCACATACAATGTCAGAGCTACCTGCCACAGGTGAGGTGCACCAATCAGGAGGGGAAAAACCACACAGGCACAACTGATCGTCGATTCCCAGAAAACATGGGAAAATATGGGAAGTGGGGGGGAAGACAAAAGCCCAGGAAATATGGGAAAATATGGGGAATATTTTTATTTGTTTGTATTTATTTGTGTGTCCCAGGGCTCCTTCAATATACAATGTCAGAGCTACCTGCCACAGGTGAGGTGCACCAACCAATCCGTACATGGGCTTCCGTAGCTCTGAGACAAACAGGTCGGTGTCTCATCCCTTCACGTGGATCTCGCTGCCGGGCGGCATGTCCAGCAGGCGCCAGACGTTGGCTGGAGGAGCCAGGGATGCCTTGCGCACAGTCTCGCAGTTGAGCTTCAATTCTTTCGAGCGACGCCGGATATCTTCGAAGCTCAGTCCCTGCAAGAACGCCGTGCTGATGTCCCAGCTCTTGAGTTCGGAGTCCTCGCGAACCTGGGCGGTCGAAGCTATGAGCTTCTGGCTCAGCCTGCTGGCCGTGCTCGAGTGGCGCTGGATCTCGTGCTGCTGCTTGTCCAAGAACCCGCGCCCGCGCAGCCTACTCTTATCGAGCTCCTTGAGGTCGGCCTCCTCGACCTTCTTCCAGTGGGTAAGCATATCCTCCTCATTCAGGTCGTCAGACGCCGACGTGGCTCTGCACTTCGCCGGTGCGCAAACAGACCAAGAAGCAGCAGCTCTGCTTCCATGGCCCCGTGATCGTCCACAAGGCTTGGGAGGAGCTCCAGGGAGGCTCGCCGTTCTGGATGCTCGTCAGGTAGGAGAGTGACTCAGCATGATCTTCGAGGATGTAGGATATACCATCGTCCATGTACGACTCCTTCAGCTTATTGATCATGTCCTCTTCGTCACTTTGCCAGTTGATCACGCTGTTGAGGGTGTTGTAACGAGTGAAGAGGTCTTCGTCCTGTACTGGAAGAGCGTCTCTCACATTCTCTTGTTCTGATATCTCATCCGTCGTCGTGTTCTGTGGTGAAGCTGGTGCCACCTGCTCAGGCAGGTCGCGGTCATGAAGCGGAAGGAGATCTTCCGCTACTGCAGGAGCCTGCTCGGTGGTTGCCTGCTGATCTGCCGGTGGTGTCGGTTCACGGTGCTCCATGTCATCAGTCCGTTGCCGAGGATGTTTGGGTGACATGCTCGTCGTGCTAGTCTCTGCCATATCACTGTGAGGTCGCTTGTCATGAGCGGTCCTGTCGTCCACAGCTGCGCCTCCTGTTCAATCGGCCTGTTCGTCCCAATCTTGCTGAAGTAGGTCGTTCAGGTCTATAGTCAGGTCCACTGTATCAAGCTGTACTGCTGGCTCTGCTTGCAGTGGTGCTATGTCCGTGTTCTCCACAGTCGGTCCGTTGTGTCTTGACTTCGAACGTTCCCGTGAGTCCTGGGATGATGGATGGTCGTCATCAGCTTCATGATGTAGTGGTGCCTGTACTGCTGGCTCTGCCTGCAGTGGTGCGACGTCCATCTGTACTGAGACTGGATCTGACTGTGGTCGAGCCGCAGCAGCTCGTGCGTCCCAGTCGCGCTGGAGCAGATTGCTCAGCTCTCCTGACAAGTCCATGCTGGCGGCCTCTGGTGCTGTCGATGGTGCCGGTCGCGCTGGAGCAGCTGGTGCTCGTGGAGGTGCTGGCTGAACTTGACCGTCTTGTCCCATTGTCCTGTCGAGCGTGTCCGAGATAGTACCTCGGCCCATACTCAAACCATGATAATATTCATCTGGTACTGGAAGTCCACGTATATCCTCAATTCCTGCCACTGGAGCCCCTGCCTCTGGATGATCCACGACAGGTGCCTCGGCTGGAACGATGCGGTCATCGGCTTGATGCGGTGGTGGCCGTGGTGGTGACTCCCGAGATGGAGGAAGAGGCGGCTCCACAAGAGTCTCATTCTTCTGATCCAATCGACTCCTTTCGGCAGGAGGGCCGACAGATGTTGCGTCCATCCAGTCGTCCAGGTCAGGTATCAGGCTGATCATATTCGCCACGTCGCGGTCCACATCTCTGATACTGTCAGGCACTGCTTCGATACGGGAAAGGTCCTCCATGTTTGGTATTCGATGCTCATCAAGGAACGGGTCTGACAAAGCAGGTATCGAGTAGAATATCAGGAACGACGTTTTCTTCCACTTAAGAGTAGCCAGACTGTTGATGATCACTCCTTTGCTCGGATCCACTTCGAAGGTGAAGCAGTTGGTGTGGTTTCTCCTTTCCCACAGTACCAGCAGACCGAAGTTGGCGCCAGATAGCGGCGGAATCCGTCGCAGTGATGTGCCATGCAGGATGCCATCAACACCTTTCAGCTGGAAGACGGTCTTGCGCGTTCTCATGCTCAACTTCCAAGACTGAATGTTCACTGAGGTCTTGGTATCTGGCGTGCACTTCATCTGTCCGTCCGAACCAATCGTCTCTCCAAGCCGCGTCACCTGGCCGTAAACGCTGCCGTCCGCAATGTCCATCAGCCTCCTGAGCGTGTCGAGGTTCTGGTCGACTTCGAAGACAGAAGCTGAAGATTGGAAGGCCAAGTGGAGGAGGAGAAGGAGGAGGAGGAGGAGGAGGCGGAAGAGGAGGAGGAGGAGGAGTAGGAGGAGGAGGAGGAGGAGGACGAGGACAATCCGACCAGGTGCTTGCACACCATTCCATACGACAACAGCCGCGCCCTCTGAGATCTTCAGTAACTCCGCCGGGGCCACGCCCGCCCGACTGGTCTTTTGCGTTCTGGAGCCCTGTACACCCCTGGCGATGCTTAAGAAAACTTACGTTTTCGGCCAGAGTCTCGATTATTCTTAATGTTTCAACGTGAATCCCAAGATTTTAGTAGAATTCCTGCTTTTTATATCAAGTGCTGAGACTATGAATTTCTGAACCCATGATTTCTTAAGCATGTCGCAGGGTGTAGATGACCACGTTGCTACCTACCATGCGTTGATGTTGAGGGTCATACTGTTGTACTCGTGTCCTGTTTTGGCTCGTGCGGTGCCACCTACGACTTCGCAGGGAGGCGAAGTCTGACCGCTGCTTCGAAGGGGTCTGGGCAACTGACATCTGCGCCTGGCGCGGAGTCCAGGGTAGTGGCCTCCAGGTCGTAGTAGGCATTCGGCGTAAAGCCCAGGACCACCTGAGATGCAGTCTGGCCGCCGTAGCTGACCATGCTGTTCGAGACCATGGCGGCCTCCTGCACCAACTCCACATCGGAGATCTCGAAGCCCTGCATGGCACATGTCAGCTTGAGCTTCATGGCACACAATCGCACCAATTGAATCCATCTCTGAACGAGGCCTGTCATAGTGTGATCGTCGGTGCCGGCATATCGCCTCTGGATGTTTATTTTGTCGCACGTCCTCGAACGCAGTTCTGACACGAGTCCACCTTGCTGGTCAAGGACCATCACCTGCATGGGCCCGAAGTATCGGATCCAGCATCTCATGATGGTGGTCAAGAGCTCCTTCGGAGTCCTTTCTGCAAAAACCTCTGCCACTTTATCTCGGGGGAGTTCGTCTATAATGAGAAGCCACGCTTCGTTCCACATGAAGAAAATATCCAGTTGTACTCGATGGTTGAATCGAAGTGGAACAGTGATTCCTGCCCGTGGCTTTGTCTGGGGACGAGCGTGGTCTCTACAAACCGTGCAAGCTAAACACACCAGAGTGATGACTCTTGCCAAAGTCTTCGTCCAGCAGTCCGCGCTCTTGAGAAACGCAATCATGTCCGGCACGGGCGCATGCCAGAACGTGATGTGGGAGCCCAGCAGCGGACGCATGATCTCCTTCCGGTCGGTAGCCTCCGTGAGTCGGGAGACTATCTTGCTCATGTCGAAGTTCGGCTTCACCTCGTGCCACTTCTTCATTGCGATTTCTGGCTCAGGTGGAGCCGTCTTCTTCAGAATCCTCTCTGCTGGTCGCTTATCCGTCGGCTCTGTAGGAGGTGGTACTTCATCTCCAGGAGCATCCGGAACTGGCTCAGATACTGAAGGTGGAGCCGGATCAAGCGGCTTGATGGCCGCCTCAGTTTCATCTTTGGGCTCCCCCTGGATCTCTTGCTCGACCTGAGGCTCTTCATCCACAGGTGGTGGTGCTGCTGGCTGTGGTGGTTCGTCGTCTGCAGGTTATGCTGCTGTTGGCTCTGGTGGTTCGTCTTCTGGGTAGTCAGGTGCCTTCGGTTCCACAGGTTTCTTCGGCGCGGCTCTCCGTGCAGGAGGTCGTGCAGGTGCTAGCTTGCAGTTGCCAGGTGTGCGCGTGTGCTCTGCTTCAGTCTCAGTGCCCAGTCGACACCTTTCGCAGCCCCAGAAGGTCTGCAGTCTCACGATCTTGATGATGTCTCTCGCGAGCGCATGGCAGAACAACTTGGGATAGAGTGCTGCCTTGGCCGTGCGCTTGATGCCGTCGACCGCGCCAGTGAGATGACCATGTGCAACTTTACACCTGCAATGTCTCGTACTGGCCCGAAGAACACATGTCGCATCCAATCGTGTCCGTTCCCTCACTGGCTCGCCGAGTTCGTTGGTGACACCATAAGAGCAGTGATCGGCGGCAAACGTCCGCATGATGTCCATGTTGGTAATGCTCACGTAGTCTGACTTGGTCCAGAAATCGTTGTTGTGAGGATTCTCAGTCAGATGGTGCTGCTCGGTGCCCAGTGTCTGCTGCATATCTTCATACATAAAGCTGATCGCTGGAGCCTGACGTCGTCTGTCCCCTTCCAGTGCCACAGGATTCTTATGCTGGCTGGCGATAGACCACGGTGTGCAAGTTGGCGACCACAGCGTTGCACCGATGAAGCATCTCTCGCGAAGATACGCCAATAATTTCTGATGGTGGCTCTCTGCCATGTCCCAGCCGTGTCGATAGTGCACTGGAAAGCCCACGATGAGTCCATTCATAACTGCGCGACGGCTGAACCTGCCGCTGCCCGACATGCAATCCTGTACGTCCACATGATAGATGCCCATTTGGTCCATGCAGTCCTTGAGGTTCTCAGGCGTTACCACGGGCGGCTGGGTCTCCAAGTGGAACTCCTCTGGCATCGCGCGGTAGTTGGCCTCATAGTTTTTTTTGGTGTTCGCGTCCAACGTCTTGGCCCAGAGATTGGCTCCAGTCCACCTCGGCGCCTTCCATTGACGCCACCTTCTGTAGTAGTCCTTGCTGTCCAGGTAGGACATGTCCGTGTCGCTCTTGCTGTGGTAGGTGTTCTCCTTTCTCACTCTCATTCTACTCTCTGAGGTCTGTGCTTTCTCGTCGTGGTGCAGTCCTGCCGTCTTCGCACCAGCACCTGCTTGAGACATCGTCTCTCTCTTCCCGCTTGGTGCGCAGCCATGCGAGTCAGGTACATAGGCCCGTTGCGGTGCCGTCTCCATCTTCCCGCTGGGCTTTGCACTGCGCGAATCAAGTATATAGATGCTCGTTGCTGGTGCTGGTGCATCACGTTCGCTGTCCGCATTTGCCATCAGAGCGGTCTCCTGAGTGAGTGTCGTGATTTTGGGTACGTCCTCGTCGAATACCTTCTCCAAGTAAGCTTTTACTGCCTGCCGAAGCCGAACTCGCTCTGCACCTGTGCCGGCATCAGGATCATCTATGGGAAAAAGGCAGTGGCCCGTGTCAGTGTATAGCGCTCTCATATATGTCGTAGGTCGAGCCTTGTTCCCGAGTCCATCGAGAGTGTTGATGATCAGAACTCCGTCTCTGTTCGGAAGAATGCCTGCGAGAAGGGCCATCGTGTTGTTGATCATGGAATCCAGTGGCATGAGCAATGGACACCGACTGCCATTCCCTCCGAGCATATCCATCGTAAAGCTTGAGTTTGGGAGCGCAGTCAAGTTGAGAGGCATCTTGCCCAGGCCCAAAGAAGGATTCGCCACTCCATCTATGCCAGATAGCCTCGCCGATGACGATTTGACCTCCAGGCTTTGGCCGCGAGGCCAGAGAAGTGTCTAACAGACCTCCCGCACAGTATCGGTACCTCCTAGGCCTTTGGCAGCGCCTGGATCAATGATGATGCCCAATCGTCTGTCACCGCGCACGGTGTGATATGCCATCGTGTTGCCATCCATTGGATCATCGTCCTCATGAAACATATGCTGGCTCAACAGCGCTGTGTGCATGATATCTGCAAGTGAGCCTTTCGTCGGTGATCCGATTGGTGCATTCGTCGATGTCGGCGGTGGAGTGGATGAACGTCCCATGAGATCTTCCTCATCATCATTTGCTGCAGGTTTATTTGTCCGTTGGGGAAAGTCAAAAAGAAATCTCGATGTCGCGGGTGCCGAGGATGTCTTCGAGTCGCCGGCATTGCCTTGTCCAGCCGGTGATGCAGGCTGTTCAGCCTGAAGTCGAACAGGCGTCTCGGCGATCGGGTCAAGGAGCGATACCTTCGGCTTGATCTCTGCTTTACCATTTTTGCCTCCTCTGCCTTTGTTGCCACCTTTCTGCGATGGCTCGTCATCCTCGTGATCCAGGTAGTGCTCGTCATACATGCCGTCATCATCCTTGTCAATGCGGTACTCAGGGCAGTCGTAATAGACAGAGGATTCGTCAGCAATGTCCGTGGGAAAAGGTGAGGGTGGCATATCCCACGAACCTCCACTCGATGACATTGAAGGTGCCGACTGCGACCGCTTCGTTGGTAGATCTTCGTACGCATGGAGATTGATCCGCAGGTCGTTGTCGCCCGTGTTCACTGAGTGAAACGAGGTTGTCGACAAACCATGTCCCATCGCGAAGCCATGTCCAGTCTTCTCCTGGGGTGCTTGAGGCTGATTCCTGTTTGCCGGGCAGTCCTGGCTCTTGCGCCACTTGGATCCGCAAGTGCTGCATCCGCTACCTTTACCGACATCGTTGTTGCCAGAACTGCTATGCTTACCCTTTTTGCCTTTTCCGCCTTCGTCACCCCAGTGTCTTGCGTCGGCTTGCTCCTCAAAGTGCTGCTTGTTTCATCGTCCTTTGCCTCTGCCACAACGACCTCTTGATTTGCCTCGTCCATTAGATTTGCCGTTGCCGCTACGTCCTTTGCCTTTCCGTCGATAGCCTCCGAACCGATAGCGAGGTCGAAAGCCTGACATCTGGCACGCCTGATAGGTCCATCTCAGTCAGCCACGCCTCGATCTCGTCAGCCTCGTACCAGATTCCGTCGTCGTCATATGCTCCATACGATGCTTCGCCAGATTCCGTCCAGTTTTCTCGGTCATGTAAATCACTCTCCTCGTCATGGGTCCAATGTATGAGGCTCTCGCCGTCTTCGTCGTAGTCCTGATAGTATTCGAGAACATGCTGGGCTTCTTCTTCGTCGTCTACGTAGTGGCCCTGGCGAGAAGTTCCTGATACCATCTCCTGTTTAGCAATATGTGTCAACATAGAACACACCGTCTGAAACTTATCAAGATCTCCATCGATATGCAATTATATGTCACTGATACGTCGTTGAGGCAAGCCACACCACTTGAACAAAATAAGGCCCGCCTTATCATTTGCTTCCTGATATCTCTCTCTGAAATTGAGCAAGAACTCCTGCAACGATTGATTGCCACGTCTCGTGTCTAATCAAGATGCTCTCCTTGCTTATCCTGATCGTGAATCTCGAAAGCTTCCGTCAATTTCTGCATGGGATGTCCTGCTCCAGTAATGCTGGCCTCCTGAATGACTGTGCCATGTGCGTCTCGCTCTTCTTCAAGTCGTGGTAGGGCCAGCGCACCATCTCCCTTTATTGCAGCTCCATTCCGAGTAACCTCTAGAGTCATCGCGATGGTGAAGGCTCTATCCAACAGCGTGCCGCCATAGCAGGTCCTGCTTCTCGTTCATCCAGCGGCGTCAGCCGCCACCACAGGTGTAATCTCTGCTTATAGGCCTTGAAGGGATAAGTATCATCAGATGGCTTCCAACCAGGCGGCACAGTCGTGTGAACTCCTGCAACGATTGAGGTGCCTTGTAGTCTGCCATGGCCGCAAGATATATCACAATGCCCAAGGTATACGAAACCCAAGTCTTGCTTTTGCTTGACCTGATCGTCCGGTGGTGAAGTGATACTCCACGAGAGACGTCGCCTGGTAGACCACCAGGCCGGGTATTGGGTACTGTAGCTTCGCTCTTGAAGATGCTGATCCTCGCAGTGAAGGTGTGCACGGAGTCGCGCAGCAGCTGCTCGAGGCCGAGGATCGTGCTCCTCGAATATTGCGCCGCCTGGCGGGGCGCCGCGCGCGCGTGGGACGCGCGCGGAGGGTATTGGAGCCTTAGCTCTGCTACCGAACTGAGATGTTTGTAGCTAGCGAACCCGCATCCTTGGGCATTAGTATGGGTTACAGTCCGAACATGCTTGCTTCTACAAACCTGCTGTGCTATACATTTCTGAACAGATACTACACTTGATCTTAGTCAAGGGGGTCTCTCACACATGAAATCTCACTCCCTCCTCCCTTCCTTCCTCCTCCCCTCCTCCCTACACCGCCCGCGTGCGTCACGCACGCCCAATTTGGCACACCCTTCACACGTTTCGTGGCCCCATAGGGAGCTCCACCAGAGGCCCCAGTGCCACCGCCCGCATGCGTCAGCACACCCCTCAAACGTTTCATGGCCCCATAAAAGGGGGCTCCACCGACGGCCCCAGTGCCACCGCCCGCGCGCGTCACGCACACCCAAGTCGGCTCTCCTCCCACGTGTCGTGGCCCCATAGGGAGCTCCACCGAAGGCAGCCACTGGGGCTGTCGGTGGAATTCCCTATGGGGTCACGAAGCGCGTGAGAGGTGTGCCGAAATAGGTGCGGTGGGCGCATGCGAACGCAGCCATTGGGGCTGTCGGTGGAGCTCGCTATGGTACCGCGAAGCGTATGATGGGTGTGCCGAAATGGGTGCGGTGGTCGCGTGCGAACGCAGCCACTGGGGCTGTCGGTGGAATTCCCTATGGGCCCACGAAGCGCGTGGGAGGTGTGTCGAAATAGGTGCGGTGGGCGCATGCGAACACAACCATTGGGGCTGTCGGTGGAGCTCGCTATGGTGCCGCGAAACGTATGATGGGTGTACCGAAATGGGTGCGGCGGGCGCATGTGAACGCAGCCACTGGCGCCTTCGGTGGAGCTCCCTGTGGGGCCACGATAAGTGTGAGGGGTGTGCCGAAATGGGCGTGCGTGACGCATGCGGGCGGTGGCACTGGGGCCTTCGGTGAAGCTCCGTTTGGGGCCGCGAAACGTGTGATGAGAGCCGAATTGCTGGGTGTGCGTGACGCATGCGGGCGGAGGCGCCCGGGTCTTCGGTGGAGCTCCGTATGGGGCCACGGAGCGTGTGAGGGGTGTGCCGAAATGGGTGTGCGTGACGCCTGCGGGCGGTGGCACGGGGGCCTTCGGTGGAGTTCCGTTTGGGGCCACGAAGCGTCTGAGGGGTGTACCGAAATTGGTGTGCGTGACGCATGCGGCGGTTGCACTGCGGCCTTCGGTGGAGCTCCCCATGGGGCCACGAAACGTGTGAAGGGTGTGCCAAATTGGGCGTGCGTGACGCACGCGGGCGGTGTAGGGAGGAGGGGAGGAGGAAGGAAGGGAGGAGGGAGTGAGATTTCATGTGTGATTTCATGTGTCGAATTGGGTGTGCGGGACGCATGCGGGCGGAGGCTTTGGGGCCTTCGGTGGAGCTCCCTAGGGGGCCACGATACGAGTGAGGGGTGTGCCGAAATGGGTGTGCGTGACGCATGCGGGCGGTGCCGCTGGGGTCTTCGGTGGAGCTCCCTGTGAGGCCACGAAACGTGTGAGGGGTGTGCCGAAATGGGTGTGCGTGACGCATGTGGGCGGTGGCGCTGGGGCCTTCGGTGGAGCTCCCTATGGGGCCACGACGCGTGTGAAGAGAGCCGACTTGGGTGTGCGTGACGCATGCGGGCGGTGGCACTGGGGCCTTCGGTGGAGCTCCCTATGGGGCCACGAAACGTGTGAGGGGTGTGCCGAAATGGGTGTGCGTGACGCATGCGGGCGGTGGTACTGGGGCCTTCGGTGGAGTTCCGTATGGGACCACGAAGCGTGGGAGGGGTGTGCCGACATGGTTCTGCGTGACGCCTGCGGGCGGTGCAGGAAGGAGGGAAGGAGGACGGAAGCAAGGAAGGAGGGAGGGAGGGAACGCGGGGACCGTCTTCAAAACGAGGACCCAACACCACAGGATGGTTTGGATAGACAACTCAGAATGAAACATCGGCCCAGGGGAATTGGTCGAGACATCTGAGGGTCGACGTTTTGAGCAAATCATGACATCGGGGGTCTGTGGATAGAGCTCTGAGCGCATCCCAGAGTCGGAGGGGGCTCGCCTCCCCCTCGGCTCCCCCCAAGGGGGCGTCGCCGACCGATGCCTTTCACCGAACGATTCTCTTTCCTCTGTCCGCCGCCGCAGAGGTCTTGAGCCCTTCCCCGGGACCGGTTTTTCATCCTAAGCCGTTTTCTGACGGTCCCGAGGCCCAGGGAAGGCTCCCGGAGGCCGAAAAATAGGCGATCGCAAACATGGGTCAAGGGGGCGTGGATTAGCGACGGGTCCCGTTCCCATGGGAAATCGCGGATTTCCGCCGCCGAGCGAGGCGGCATTGGCTGCATTTTGGGGAGGGCGCCTCCCCCGATCCATGGATTCGGCGACCGCGCGCCAGACCCATGGATCGCTAATCCATGTCTGCGCGCCCCCGAGACAAGGGCGACGAACCTCCCGCCGTGCTCTGGTCGCAGCGCGAGGGGGTCCTGGATCCTGGGCCCCGCAGCGGTGCGGTGCGCAGGCCCTCCTCCTCCTCCTCCTCCTCCTCCTCCTCCTCCTCCTCCTCCTCCTCCTCCTCCTCCTCCTCCTCCTCCTCCTCCTCCTCCTCCTCCTCCTCCTCCCCCCCCCCCGTGGGCGGGAGAGGGGGGCCCTCCTGGGCGGCCAGGCGCGCGCGGCGCAGCTGGGGCTGCTGCGGCGGCTCCGGCTGGACCCGTGCCCCGCTCGGGGGCCGCTCCCGGTGGCCTCGCCGCCGCCCCCCGGCTCGTCGAGGACGGAGGCTCCATCGATCGATCCGTGGATCGATCCATCGATCGGTCCATCGATCGAGGATGGAGGATCTATCGATCGACCCATCGATCGATCCATCGACCCATCGATCGAGGACCCATGATCCGTCGATCGACCCGTCGATCGAGGATCGAGGATCCAGCGATCGATCCGTCCATCGGTCGATCGATCCATCGATCCGTCGATCGGTCGAGGATCGAGGATCCGTCGATCGGTGCATCGGGGCTCGTCGCCGTGAGGGGGGCGGGCCCCGAGGGGAGCGGGGCCCCGGGCTTCCCCCGCGGGTTTCTCGGCTTCCCCGACGGCCCCCCCGACGGCCCCTGGGGCCCTGCCAGGAAGTGGCTCAGTGTTCGAGTAGGGGATCGGCTGCAGAATTGATTTACCCAAACTGTGTTTTCCCGTGTATGTATGTATGTATGTATGTATGTATGTATGTATGTATGTATGTATGTATGTATGCATGTATGTATGTATGTATGTATGTATGCATGCATGTATGCATGCACGTATGTATGTATGTATTTATGCATGCATGCATGCATGCATGCATGTATATATATGTATATGTGTGTGTATGTCTGCATGCATGCATGTATGTATGTATGCATGCACGTATGTATGTATGTATGTATGTATGTATGTATGCATGTATGTATGCATGTATATATTTATGTATATATGTATGTATGCATACATGTATGTATGTAATGCATGTATGCATGTATGTATGTATGTATGTATGCATGCATGCATGCATGCATGTATATATGTATGTATTTGCGTGCATGTTTATATGTATGCATACATGCATGCATGCATGCATGTTATGTATATATGTATGTATGCACGTATGTATGTATGTAGGCATGTATGTATGTATGCATGTATGTACGTATGCATGCATGTATGTGTGCATGTATGTATGTATCTACGTATGTATGTATGTATGTCTGTATGTATATATATATATAGTTATACGTATATGCGTGTATCTATGCATGTTTACACATATACATATATACGTATGCATGCATGCATGCATGCATGTATGTATGTATGTATGTATGTATGTATGTATGTATGTATGTATGTATGTCTGTATATGTATGTATGTATGTATGTATGTATGTATGTATGTATGTCTGTATGTGTGTATGTATGTATGTATGTATGTATGTATGTATGTATTTATGTGTGCATGCATGCATGCATGCATGCATGCATGCATGCATGTATGTATGTATGTATGTATGTATGTATGTATGTATGTATGCATGTATGTATGCATGTTTGTATATAAGTGTATTTCGATGAGATGGCCAAATATTCAGAATGCTCCGAGAAGTGGCTCAACATTCCCAGACATGGGCTTAGAATTCTCGCAGAAATGGCCAGATCATCAGAATTCTCAGTAGATGTAAGAATCCCTCGTAGATTCGATAGGGGAAAATCAAAGTTTGGGGTACATGGATTCTGGAGTCGATCCCTTCCCTACTCGAAGGAGGAAGGGCTGGTCCCAGGGGAAGGCCCTGGGGTCCAGGACTCGGGTGCGGCCAGAAGGAGGGTGATGACTAGGGGGCTGAATATCATGGCGGGAGGCTTGATTTTTCCACACATTGAATGGCGCCTCTTCTCATCTCAATGCGTCCCCTGGCCCCCCCCTCAGGCCGCGCACATGCCGCCGGCCATGATTTGCGGCACCCCCCTCTTGGACGCCCCCGAGGAGGAGGAGGAGGAGGAGGAGGAGGAGGAGGAGGAGGAGGAGGAGGAGGAGGAGGAGGAGGACCCTCAGGGCCCGTCTTCTTCCTGCCGAGCTTTGCCCGTCGATCGATCGGCCGAGGGCCGAGCTCTCTCGAGGGCCGCCGGATCGAGGACCGATCGCGCGAGGCCCGCCTCGGGGTCGTCGAGGCCCGCTGCTGGCCCCGCGGCCGTCGGAAGTCGCTGCGGGGATGAAGTCAGGAGGGGAACCAAAGCTAGTTCCGTGAGCGGCGAGGCGGCGAAGTCCGCACCAGCGTAACAGCTAGGTAGGGGCACTAACTGGCGAATTGGCCGGCGACCACGAAGAGGGGGGGGACGGCCGAGAGGAAGGAGGGACGCTCAGACGCCGAATAATTCGACGATGAGCAGCCGGGGGGGGCGGCAGCAGCCAGGCGCGCAGGGCCAGAGCGCGGTGGGCGGCCGTGGCGAACCATGGGGGGAAATGTTGGCGTGGAGTGGCACACAGCCAGGGGCTGGGGGAGCGCAGGGGACGCCGTGTGCGAGGGGGAAAACCACACACAGACACAATGAATCGTCGACTCCCAGGAGGACAGTTCTGGGGACGAAAGCCTAGGATATATATATATATATAGATCAGAGTGAGAGGGCTGAACCGAACGGTCATTCACTGTCCCTGGGTGCGTGGCTGAAGTGGAATTCCGCGATGCGGATTCTTGTTGTTGCTGCTGCTGCTGTTGTTATTGTTATTGTTATCGTTATCGTTG
>CAUYUJ010021838.1:22500-65000 GCA_963575745.1 Prorocentrum cordatum | reverse complement strand
TGTTGTTGTTGTTGTTGTTGTTGTTGTTGTTGTTGTGTTGTTGTTGTTGTTGTTGTTGTTGTTGTTGTTGTTGTTGTTGTTGTTGTTGTTGTTGTTGTTTTGTTGTTGTTGTTGTTGTGCGACCCGCCCCGCGACCCGCGACCCGCGACCCCCGCGACCCACCCGCGACCCACCCCGCGACCCACCCGCGACCCCCCCCCGCGACCCACCCGCGACCCACCCGCGACCCACCCGCGACCCACCCGCGACCCACCCGCGACCCACCCCGAACCCCCCCGCGACCCACCCGCGACCCGCGACCCACCCGCGACCCACCCGCGACCCACTGGCGACCCACTGGCGACCCACCCCGACCCACCGCGACCCACCCGCGACCCACCCGCGACCCACCCCGCGACCCACCCAAAATTTTCGGCGCGTGCGGCGGGTTTTTTGTGCTTTCGTTCCAGGACGTTCTAGGTGGAGAACCTGCGACCCACCCGCGACCCAAACCGCGTTCAGTGTACAAATCAAAATTTTCGGCGCCTGCGGCGGGCTGTTTTTGAATTCCTTCCAGGTGGAGGTGGGGAGCCCGCGACCCACCCGCGACCCAAACTACGTTCACTGAACAAGCCAAAACTTCGGCGCCTGCGGCGGATTTCTTTTGCATCGGCGACCCACCCGCGACCCACTGGCGACCCACCCCGAGACCCACCCGCGACCCACCCCGCGACCCACCCGCGACCCACCCGCGACCCACCCGCGACCCACCCGCGACCCACCCCGCGACCCACCCAAAATTTTCGGCGCCTGCGGCGGGCTTTTTGCATTCGTTCCAGGCTTCTGCGGCATTCGTGAGGGCCACGAGGTCTGCCGGTTCGACGCCCGCGTCGCCCGCGCCCGCCCACTCACTCTTATCCGCAGTTGCGGGGTGCTGCGTATATGTATTCAGCAGCATGGGGATCCCTGGGATTTGTGCCCACTACTCTGTGTGTCCTCTGATCTGTATGTCCCTGGCCACCGTGGTTCGCCACGGCCGCCCACCGCGCTCTGGCCCTGCGCGCCTGGCTGCTGCTGCCCTCCCGGCTGCTCCTCGTCGAACTCTTCGTCGTCTGAGCGTCCCTCCTTCCCGGCCGTCCCCCCCCTCCCCTTCCTTGCCCGCCGGCCAATTCGCCAGTTAGTGCCCCTAGCAGCTTCTCGCTGGAGCGGAGTTTGCCGCCTCGCCGCCGACGGAAAAGGTGTCCCTGGGCCCCCTCTGTGGGAAAGAAGCACAACAAGCACACTGTGGGAACCAAAAAACACACATTGTGGGAAAACACTCAGTTTTTTTTGTTTTTTGTTTTGTTTCTTGTTGTTGTTTTTTCCCACAGTGTGTGTTTTTTTGTCCCCGAAGATCTGCGGCAGGTCGAGGTGCGAGGCGCTCGGGGGCTTCTCGCCACGTCCCGGGGGCCCCGCCTCGGGCCCCCCCGGGGCCGTCGGAGGCCCCTCCTGGGAAGGAGGGCCCCCCTTCCCACAAGGTGGGCGCCAGGAGGGGTCCCAGACCCAGTCGGGTAATGCCAAGTCGGGCCTGTCCCTCGACAGGAGGAATCAGCAACAATAGTTCTGAAAATCGTTAGGGGACGATTTCTCGATCATGTTTGGGGCATTTTTTTTTTTTTTTTTTTTTTTTTTTGTTGTTGTTGTTGTTGTTGCTGTTGTTGTTGTTGTTGTTGTTGTTGTTGTTGTTGTTGTTGTTGTTGTTGTTGTTGTTGTTGTTGTTGTTGTTGTTGAACTCTCATTCTTGAAGAATAATTATTGTTGATCCCCCCCCACCGGTGCACATTGATTTTTTTCGATTGAAGTGCCACCCCCGGGGCTCGCACCTTGTTTTTTCTCAAGGAAAGTCTTCCTGCTCAAACTGTGCCCCTGCCCCCCGGGCTACAACAACAACGGCTCCCGCCTGAGACTTCCTCGATTTTTACTCAGGACCCCCGCTCCCGCCTGAGACTTCCGCGCAATTTACTCAGGAAAGGCGCTCCCGTCTGAGACTTCCTCGCAATGTAATCAAGACCCCCGCTCCCGCCTGAGACTTCCGTGCAATTTACGTGGGAACGGCGCTCCCGCCTGAGACTTCTTCGAATTTTACTCAGGACCCCCGCTCCTGCTTGACATTTCCGCGCAATTGACTCAGGAACGGCGCTCCCGCCTGAGACTTCCTCGCAATTTAGTGAGGACCCCCGCTCCCGCCTGAGACTTCCGTGCAATTTGCTCAGGAACGGCGCTCCCGCTTGAGACTTCCTCGCAACTTAGTCAGGGCCCCCGCTCCCGCCCGAGATTTCCTCACAATGTACTCAGGACTGCGCTCTCGCGTGCGACGTCCTCACAAATTATTCTGGAATTGCGTTTCGGCGCTCAGGAACCACGCACGCGCCAAGGACGCCTTCACAACGTGGTATCTTCCCTCTTCCTTCGTCCTTCCCCCTCCCCTTCCTCCCACTCTCCCTCGTTCTTCCCCTCCTCCTCTTGCAGGGCCCGCGCCAATTCCAATGGCGGGCAGAGAGATGTACGCCCCCGAAGGATTGTCCGCCCGTTCCGGTTTGCCCGTACGTCTAAGCCCGCCGGCCCCAGCAAAGAGAAATAATCCCCCCGAAAGGGGTGTGATCGAAGACGAAGAGGGCGGGTATCGAGGGTGTAGGGTATACGTGTTGAATGACTCGCGGGCAAGTAAGAGCGTACAGCCTTACAATGGTTGTTGTTGTTGTTGTTGTTGTTGTTGTTGTTGTTGTTGTTGTTGTTGTTGTCGTTGTTGTTGTTGTTGTTGTTGTTGTTGTTGGTGTTGGTGTTGGTGTTGGTGTTGGTGTTGGTGTTGGTGTTGGTGTGTGTGTGTGTGTATGTGTGTGTGTGGCTGTTTTTGTAATACATTTTTTGTTTTTTTCTCCTTCCGTCCAAAATCCGCCTGTAAAGGGACATCCCCGACCTAAGGGTAATGAGAAAATCATGACAGAAGGTTTTTTCTACATCTTTTCGGCCTCTGGAGGCGCTTACCGGCCCTCGGAACCATCCGAAGAAAGACTCAGGATGAAAAGCCAGTCCAGGGAAATGGGTCGAGACCTATGAGGGTCGACGATATGAAAAAATCATTGCGTCGGGGGTCTGGGGTCTGGGAACGGTCGCCGCCGTCTGGTGGTGGTGGTGGTGGTGGTCGTTGTCGTCGTCATCGTCGCCGTCGTCGTCGCCGTCGCCGCTGCCGTCGTCGTTGGCCTGCGAGCAACATGCAAGGCTTCCGCTGGTGAGCGGAAGAGGTGAAAGAGGGGACGGAACTGCCACCATCTTGGCGGGCTCCCAGGAGGTCGCGCGGGGTTGGGGGGCCACAGGGATCCAGTTGAGACCTCGCTGCTCCCTGGGATGCTGCGACGTGTGAAACTGTCGCCACATTCGTGGGCTACTGGGAGTTCCCGTGGAGTGTGGGGACAAGTGGATCCAGTTGGGACCTCGCGGCTCCCAAATTTCATGTGGAAAATTGCAATTTTGGGGGCTCGGGTATACACCCCATCCCCGAAAGAGCGCCGGGAGGGGGGTTCCAGATTGATTTTCACCCTGGAACGGTTCCGGGGTGAAAATCCATTTGGGACCTCCCGACGCTGAGCGGGAGGACCCAGCCGCGAAAAACAAGCTCCCCAATAAAACAAGTCATATGGAAACTTGCCATTTTGGGAGCTCGGGTACACTTTCTCCCCCCCCATCCCCGAGAGAGCCGTTTTGCGGTGGGGGGGTTCCAGATGGATTTTCACCCTGGAACGGTTCCGGGGTGAAAATCCATTGGGACCTCCCGACGCTGAGCGGGAGGACCCAGCCGCAAAAAAAAAGTTTCTAAATAAGATATTTCATTTGGATAATTTTGAATTTAGGAGCTCGGGTACACTTGCTTCCCCCATCCCCGAGAGAGCCGTTTTGCGGTGGGGGGGGTTCCAGATGGATTTTCACCTTGGAACGGTTCCGGGGTGAAAATCCATCTGGGACCTCCCGACGCTGAGCGGGAGGGCCCAGCCGCGAAAAACAAGCTCCCAAGTAAGAAATTCCATTTGAAAAATTGCCATTTTGCGGGCTCGGGTACACCCCCATCCCCGACAGCGCTGTTTTGCGCTGGGAGAGGGTTCCAGATGGATTTTTACCTAACAGCGAAGACTGATAGGTTTCTAATAGGGTCAAAGGAGAGCATCATGACTCCCCAGGGGGGTCTGGGCGGCATCCGGACAGGGATCCGCGGAAGTCGTTTTAAGCAAACAGTTACACACTTCGTGGTCTTCGAGGTCCCAGAACTCCATTCCTGGGCCACATTCTGAATGCCCGGAGCCAACTGTAGGCCACTTCGTGCTCTTCGAGTTCCCAGAACTCCATTCCCGGGCCACATTTTGAATGCCCGGAGCCAACTGTAGGCCACTTCGTGGTCTTCGAGTTCCCAGAACTCCATTCCCGGGCCACATTTTGAATGCCCGGAGCCAACTGTAGGCCACTTCGTGGTCTTCGAGTTCCCAGAACTCCATTCCTGGGTATGATTTTGAATGCCCGGAGCCAACTGTAGGCCACTTCGTGTTCTTCGAGTTCCCAGAACTCCATTCCCGGGCCACATTTTGAATGCTGAGCAGGCTGATGCTGAGGCTGAGGCTGAGGCAGGCTGAGGCTGAGGCCGAGGCTGAGGCTGAGGCTGAGGCTGAGGCTGAGGCTGAGAGAGGCTGAGGCTGAGGCTGAGGCAGGCTGAGCTGAGGCTGAGGCTGAGGCTGAGGCTGAGCAGGCTGAGGCTGAGGCAGGCTGAGGCTGAGGCCGAGGCTGAAGGCAGACTGAGGCTGAGGCTGAAGCAGGCTGAGGCTGAGGCTGAGGCAGGCTGAGGCTGAGGCTGAGGGCTGAGGCTGAGGCAGGCTGAGGCTGAGGCCGAGGCTGAAGGCAGACTGAGGCTGAGGCTGAAGCTGAGGCTGAGGCTGAGGCAGGCTGAGGCTGAGGCTGAGGGCTGAGCTGAGGCAGGCTGAGGCTGAGGCTGAGGCTGATGCAGGCTGAGGCTGAGGCAGGCTGAGGCTGAGGCCGAGGCTGAAGGCAGACTGAGGCTGAGGCTGAAGCAGGCTGAGGCTGAGGCTGAGGCAGGCTGAGGCTGAGGCTGAGGCAGGCTGATGCTGAGGCAGGCTGAGGCTGAGGCTGAGGCTGATGCAGGCTGAGGCTGAGGCAGGCTGAGGCTGAGGCCGAGGCTGAAGGCAGACTGAGGCTGAGGCTGAAGCAGGCTGAGGCTGAGGCTGAGGCTGAGGCAGGCTGAGGCTGAGGCTGAGGCAGGCTGATGCTGAGGCAGGCTGAGGCTGAGGCTGAGGCTGATGCAGGCTGAGGCTGAGGCAGGCTGAGGCTGAGGCCGAGGCTGAAGGCAGACTGAGGCTGAGGCTGAAGCAGGCTGAGGCTGAGGCTGAGGCAGGCTGAGGCTGAGGCTGAGGCAGGCTGATGCTGAGGCAGGCTGAGGCTGAGGCTGAGGCTGATGCAGGCTGAGGCTGAGGCAGGCTGAGGCTGAGGCCGAGGCTGAAGGCAGACTGAGGCTGAGGCTGAAGCAGGCTGAGGCTGAGGCTGAGGCAGGCTGAGGCTGAGGCTGATGCAGGCTGAGGCTGAGGCTGAGGCTGAGGCCGAGGCTGAAGGCAGACTGAGGCTGAGGCTGAAGCAGGCTGAGGCTGAGGCTGAGGCAGGCTGAGGCTGAGGCTGAGGCAGGCTGATGCTGAGGCAGGCTGAGGCTGAGGCTGAGGCTGATGCAGGCTGAGGCTGAGGCAGGCTGAGGCTGAGGCCGAGGCTGAAGGCAGACTGAGCTGAGGCTGAAGCAGGCTGAGGCTGAGGCTGAGGCAGGCTGAGGCTGAGGCAGGCTGAGGCTGAGGCTGAGGCAGGCTGAGGCTGAGGCTGTGACTGCGACTGCCGTTGCCACTGCGACTGTCATCGCGAATGCGACTACGACTGCGAGAACAGCAGAATTCTACAACTGGATTCTCATCTGAATCTTAAGGGGAATGTTTCCAGATATGCTCCTACACATCGCTGTTAGGTTGCTTTGCCGGGATAATCACCCTGGAACGGTTCCAGGGTGAAAATCCATTTGGGACCTTCTGACGCTGAGCGGGAGGGCCCAGCCACGAAAAACAAGCTCACCAATAAGAAAGTTCATTTGGAAAATGCTCATTTTGGGGGCTCGGGTACACCCCCCCATGCCCGAGAGAGCCGTTTTGCGGCGGGGGGGGGGTCCCAGATGGATTTTTATTTTGGAACGGTTCCGGGGTGAAAATCCATCTGGGACCTCCCGACGCTGAGCGGGAGGGCCCAACCGCGAAAATCAAGCTCCTCAATCAGAAATTTCATTTGCAAAATTGTTATTTTGGGGCTCCGGTACACTCCCCCCGTCCCCGAGAGAGCCGTTTTGCGGTGGGGGGGGGTCCAGATGGATTTTCACCCTGGAACGGTTCCGGGGTGAAAATCCATCTGAGACCTCCCGACGCTGAGCGAAGGGGCACAGCCACGAAAAACAAGCTTCCTAATAAAACACGTCATATGGAAAATTGCCATTTTGGGAGCTCGGGTACACTTTCTCCCCCCCCATCCCCGAGAGAGCCGTTTTGCGGTGGGGGGGGTGCAGATGGATCTTCACCCTGGAACGGTTCCGGGGTGAAAATCCATTTGGGATCTCCTGATGCTGAGCGGGAGGGCCCAGCCGTGAAAAACAAGCATCTCAATAAGAAATTTCATTTGGAAAATTGCCATTTTGGGTGCTCGGGTACACCCCCCCCGTCCCCGAGAGAGCCGTTTTGCGGTGGGGGGGGGTCCAGATGGATTTTCACCTTGGAACGGTTCCGGGGTGAAAATCCATCTGAGACCTCCCGACGCTGAGCGGGGGGGCCCAGCCACGAAAAACAAGCTCCCCAATGAGAAATTTCATGTGGAAAGTTGCCATATTGCGGGCTCGGGTGCACCCCCCCTCTCCCATCCCCGGGAGAGCCGTTTTGCGCTGGGAGATGGTTCCAGATGGATTTTCACCCTGGAACGGTTCCGGGGTGAAAATCCATTTGGGACCTCCTGATGCTGAGCGGGAGGGCCCAGCCGTGAAAAACCAGCATCCCAATAAGAAATTTCATTTGGCAAATTGTCATTTTGGGGGCTCGGGTCCACTTCCCCCGTCCCCGACAGCGCCGTTCTGCGTTGGGAGAGGGTTCCAGATGGATTTTCACCCTGGAACGGTTCCGGGGTGAAAATCCATTTGGGACCTCCCGAGGCTGAGCGGGAGGGCCCAGCCGCGAAAAACAAGCTCCCCCCAAAGAAATTTCATGTGGAAAATTGCCATTTAGGGGGCTCAGGTACACTTCCTTTCCCCCATCCCCGAGAGGCACCCACAAGGCTCCTGAGAGCGCCCAGATGGAAAATCACCTGGTTCAGATTCCAATTTTCACCCCGGAACCGTTCCAGGGCGATTCTGGAACCTGAAACGGGTCGATGCCAGGGCGTTGAGTTGCACGGGGATCCAGTTGAGACTTCGTGGCTCCCTGGGGGGCTGCATGTTGGATCCCGCGGCGTGGAGTTACACGGGGATCCGGTTGGGACCTCGCGGCTCCCTTGATGGTTGCGAAGTGCGCAATAGTGGCCATTTTCGTGGGCTCCTGGGAGGTCCCGCGCCGTGGAGTTGTACGGGGATCCAGTTGGGACCTTGCGGCTCCTTTGGGGGCTGCGAAGTGCGCAGCTGTCGCCACTTTCGTGGGCTCCTGGGAGGTCCAGCGGAGTGGGGGGACACGGGGATCAGTTGGGACCTTGTGGCTCCCTGGGGGGCTGCGAAGTGCGAATCTGTCGTCACTTTCGTGGGCTCCTGGGAGGTCTAGCGCAGTCGATCGTCACGCGGACCCTGTCGAGTCCTCGCGGCTCCCTGGTGGGGCTACGAAGTGCGCAGCTGTCGCCACCTTCGTGAGCTCCTGGGAGATCCAGCGGAGTGGGGGGCCAAGCGGACACAGCCGAGACTTCGCGGCTCCCTGGGGCTGGCACCTGCGAGGCAGGGCGGACCAGGGTGTCACGCGCACCTCGCCGAGGCCTCGTGGCTCCCTCGGGGGGCTGGCAACTGCGCGGCAGCCGCCATCTTCGTGGGCTCCTGGCAAGCGGGGCGGAGTGGAGTGCCACGCACACCTCGTCGAGACCTCGCGGCTCCCTCGGGGGCGGGGCAGTACGCAATTGTCGCCACTTCCACAGGCTCCTGGGAGGTTCAGCGGAGTGGAGGTGTACGTGTGCAGAGCCATGTGTTACTTCCGTACTCCCGCTGCCATGCCCCTCTGATTTCGCTTCTGGGTGCTCATGCGCACTGCGGGTCCTTCAATCTGTTCGTTTGTATGTAGTGAGCGGTCTTGGCTATAGTCGCCATATCATTAAAAATGGTTGGGTACGTCACCGGGTTCGCGGCGTGAGGTTGCAGGACGAGATGGGATCGAGGAACCACGTGTGACACCCTCTCGAGCTCGATGGCAGTCAGTGGTAGTCAGTCAGTCAGTCAGTCAGTCAGTCAGTCAGTCAGTCAGTCAGTCAGTCAGTCAGTCAGTCAGTCAATCAGTCAGTCAGTCAGTGGTGCCGCGCCGCACGGCGCATCGGCCAAACAGCACAGGGCTAATTCTAGACGCTTCGCGGAACCCCACCAGCCCATCCAGAAACGATGCCCAGAGGAATTGCCTCGATCAGGGAAGTGGGCATCACACAGAGGAAGGGTCCCCCAGTTGAGGCCTCTTGGAGCGTCTTGGGGGCCTCTTGGCGCTCCCGGACGCCTCTTAGAGCGTCTTGGGTGCCTCGCAGAGCTTCTTGGGGCCTCTTGGGGGTCTCTTGGGAGCCTCTTGGAGGCCTCTTCCGTAGCCATTTTGGCTCAAGCGAGCCTGGCGTGCGGGAGGCCCTCGCGCGGCGCGCGCCCGTGGGGCGCTCGGGCGCGTGCCAGCGGCCATGGAGAGCAGTGCTGGGGGCAGGCGCTGGGCTGCGGCCAGCGCGCGCTCGCTGGCACGACGCCTTCGGCGGATGCGAAGGCAAGCCGATGGCGAGACGCGGGCCTCGGCGCTCGCGGTGAGGACCGCCGCCATCCGTCGCGCCCTGGCGGCGCACTGGCGGCTGGCGGATCGCCTGGGCGGCCACGCTCCCACCTTCGGCGAGGTTGTTGCCGCGGGGCGGGTCCTGGGCATCAGCGACGACATCCTGGAGGCAGCGGTCGAGGACTTGGAATGGGGCAATTGGGCCCGACACGCCGCGCCGCCTCGCGCGGCGAAGCTGCGGCCTGTGCCCCTTGAGGCTATCTCGGTCGCGGATGTCGAGCGGAAGCTGCAGATGACGGACGGCGGCGCCAGGCTGGACGCGGGGGCGGCCCCCTGTCAGCCGCGGCGGCCCCCAGGGGTCTGGGGAGCGCCAGTGCAGCAGCGGGAGGACGTGCTCCTGGAAGCTCTCGGCGTGACGCCCAGGGTGGAGGAGTGCGAGCAACACGCACCTGAGCGGAGCCTGACGGCGGAGCTTGGGGAGTCGGTGCAGGAGGCGTCCCCTCCCTTTCTCTTCTACGGGGGCTCGGTGCAGGAGCTGGTGGAGAAGGACGTGGAGGAGCTGGAGAGCGAGGACGTGGCACGGAAGTGCGGCTGGCTGGCACCTGGCGTCTGGCAGGCGGAGAATCCTGTGGCGGAGGTTCAGGCCTTCACGGGAGGCTTCGCAGCCGGGTGGCGTTTGGGCGAGCTGGCGGCGCTGGAGGCCGAGCGGGCCGATGAGGACGCGCAGCTCGAGAGCATCGCGCGGCTGGAGGACGCCTGGAAGCTAGTCAAGGCGCGCAGCGTGGCGCTGGAGGAGCAGCTGGCAGGCAGGCGTCGGGCCATAGCAGCCACCATCTACGGCGAGCTCGGGACGGGCACTGCCGTGGCGGTTGCAGGCGACGCAGAACGTGACGACGTACGGGGAGGTCTAGGCGAGGGCACCGAGGAGGACGAGGGGAGGACGGCGAGCAGCACGACGTGCACTGCAGCTCCCCGCACGTCTTCCCGAGGCGCCGCAGTCGCGACCTACCTGGAGGAGTTTCCCTCGGCCCTGCTGCGCGGGGGCGGCGAGGGGGAGGTGCCCCAGGAGACGGAGGAGAAGGAGGGGATCCTGGGGCACGAGGTGGCGGAGCTCGAGGCGCAGGGCGTCGAGGGCTTCGTGGCGCCTGAAGGCAACAGCACCGACGAGCCGAAGGAGCGGTGCCTGCTGACGGGCGAGGTGCTGCAGGGACCGAGGTGGACGCCGACGGACCTGCCGCCCGACCCTGGGGAGGGTCTCCTGTTCGGCGATCCCGACACGCGAGGTCGGAGGCGCCGTGCAGGCAAGAGCAAGAGTGCGGTGCCCTGAGGCCAGGTCGCGTCGCGGGCGCCTCGGGGCTCCGCCTGGCTCGGAGCTGGCGTGCTCGGCAAATGCTGGGCTAGCAAGTGCTCAGGCCGCGGATGCGGCGGTCGGGCCTCGTGGCGGGAATCCGCTGGGGGCCTTGGGGAGAAACAAAAAAGCTTCTTGGAGGCCTCTTCGGCGCCTGTTGGGGCCTGTTGGGGCCTCCTGGGCGCCTCTTGGGGCCCTCTTGAAGCGCTCTTGGGAGCCTTGGGAGCGCTCTTGGAGCCCTCTTGGGCCATCTTGGAGCCATCTTGAGGCTTCGGATGGCCATCGGAACTGAAACGGCGAGAAAACTCAAGACACTGATTTTCGCAAGGTTTTGGAAGGAATTTGGCCTCTTCGGGGCTTCCTGGGGGAGATCTTTGGCCACTTGGAGCCGTCTTGGAGCGGTCTTGGGGCCTCTTGGAGCATCGTGGGAGCCATCTTGAGGCATCTTGGGGTATCTTGAGCCATCTTGGAGGTCATCTTGGGCTCTAGCAGTCGCTCTTAGAGTCATCTTAATCAGTGCCCCCCCTGGGAGGCCAAAATGTGGCCAACACCTTTGCGTACAATCGATGATTTTGGCATTCTCGCCGGGGCCTCTTGGAGCGTCTTGGGTGCCTCTGGGGAGCCTCTTGGGGGCCTCTTGGGGGTTTCTTGGGAGCCTCTTGGGGGCATCCTGGGGGCCTCTTGGGGGCCTCCTGGGGCCTCCTGGCCACCTCTTGGGGCCCTCTTGGGGCACCCTTGGGAGCCTTGGGAGCGCTCGTGGGGCCATCCCGGAGGAGATCGATCAAAGAAGAGGGGTTCCTGAATAAGCCTTGCCCCCCAAGAGGCCAACACGGGGCCAGCACTATAGTCAAACCACTGATTTTGGCTTCCTCGCCGAGGCCGTTTTGGGCGCCCTGACCGCTCGCGGGGCGCCCCGTCCAGGTCCACGGGAGGGGGTGGGCGGAGGGGTCAAGACCCCCTCCCCGCCCGCAAGCCGTCTCGCTCACTCTCACCCGCTCTCCCAATGCATACGCAGCACCCGGGCCTGGCCCGAGCCGCAGTATATTCAGCAACCGTCTTTGGATGGGCAGCTACTGGGGGCGAATCCGCCGCCGCCTCCGCCGCCGTCGCCGCGCGCCGCCGCCACCGCCGCGCCGCCGCCGCCACCGCCGCCGCTGCCCTCCGCCGCCGCCGCCACCGCGCCGCCCGCCGCCGCCGCCGCCGCCGCCGCCCCCCCCGCTGCCGAATTGCCGCCGCCGCAGCCGCCGCCGCCGCAGCCGCTGTCGCCGCAGCCGCTGCCGCCACCGCTGCCGCCGCCGCCGCCGCCGCCGCCCGCCGCCGCCCCGCCCCCGCCGCCGCCGCCACCGCCGCCGCCACCGCCGCAGCCGCCGCAGCTGCTGCCCCCGCCGCAGCCGCCGCACCGCCGCCGCCGCCGCCGCCAAGTGTATGCTGCAGTGTTCTGTGACAGGGATGGTAAGGGGGAGGCCGCATCGGGTTCGCTGCGCATGCTCCGAATTTGGAGGCAGAGTTTTTTTTTTTTTTTTTTTTTTTTTTTTTTTTTTTTTTTTTTTTTTTTTTTTTTTTTTTTTTTTTTTTTTCTAAAAAAAAAAAAATAAAAATATATATTTATTTATTTTTATATATATATATATATATATAATATATATATATATAAAAAAGTACAAGGGATGGTGGGGGGGGCCTCATTGGCTCGGGTTGGCTCCCAGTCGCCTGGGGGAGGGGGTGTGTACTAATAGGGGGCAGTGATAAACCCCCTTCCCGAAGGGGAAGAAATGGGGGTTGGAAGAGGATCCGCCCTAAACCACCTACGCCAAGAGGGCTGGTGGGATTATGGTAGTTTTGGTACGTGCACGCTGAACATGTGCATGCCTGAACAGTGCTTCTCCACTGGGCTGTACTTTAGCCTGGCCCGAGCTCAGCGAGTATAGATTTACCAGAGGCTGCGTATGCTTGTAACGCGTGCCCGTAAATCACCCGTATTCATGTCAGGTTGTGGCGGCTTTTTGGTTCGTCGTCTTTTCATAACGTGCTGATCAAGTCTCCTGGAAGCGAAGCGTGCATGACGAATGGCTGGGCCAGGCATGCTATCAATGTCCCCCCAGAGTCCAATTCCTTGAAATCATTCATTTGGCCGCTTGGGAAGAATGCTGGCAACAACTTTTTTTTTTTTTTCAGATGCGCAAAATCTGGCCGTGGGGCCCCCAGGGCCTTTTTCCCCCAAGGGGCCGCAGGACCACACTACCTTCCCCTTCCCCCTGGGGCTTCCCCAGGACCTCCCCAGCGCCTCCCTCAAAAGATGCCCCAAAGAGGCTCCAATAGAGTCCAAGACGAACTAACCAAGATGGCTTTTGGAACGCCCCAGTTGCCTTCCAGACATCTCCATGACGGCCTATGACGGCCTCAAGACGGCCCCCAAAGCCTTCAGTATAGCCAAGAGTTTTTTTTCCTACCTAGGCTCTGCCTAGAAGGGTTCTTATTCTCTTAGCTTAAAGGGGCCGGGCAGTGCAACACGCCCCGGGCGGTTCCCCCAGTCCCCTGGGAGCGGTTCCCCCCAGTCCCCTGGGAGCTTTAGCTTTAGCTTTAGCTTTAGCTTAGCTTTAGCTTAGCTTTAGCTTAGCTGCTTAGCTTAGCTTTAGCTTAGCGTTTCGCTTAGCTTTTCGCTTAGCGTTTAGCTTAGCTTTAGCTTAGCTTTAGCTTAGCTTGAGCTTAGCTGTAGCTTAGCTTTAGCTTAGCTTTAGCTTAGCTTTAGCTTAGCTTTAGCTTAGCGTTAGCTTAGCTTTAGCTTAGCTTTAGCTTAACTTTAGCTTAGCTGTAGCTTAGCTTTAGCTTAGCTGTTGCTCAGTTTTAGCTTAGCTTTAGCTCAGCTTTAGCTTCGCTTTAGCTTGTATTTGCTTAGCTTTAGCTTGACTTTAGCTTAGCTGTGGCTTAGCTTTAGCTTAGCTTTAGCTTAGCTTTAGCTTAGCTTTAGCTTAGCGTTGCTGTTACTACTAATGCTGCTTTCCTAGGGGTTCGAACTCCTAGGTAGGGTCGCACTGGGATAATTTCTCCCTAATTTTTCCCTACCTAGGCACTGCATAGAAGGGTTCTTACTCTGTAGCTTAAAGTGGCCGGGCAGTGCAACCCGCCCCGGGCGGTTCCCCCAGTCCCCTGGGAGCGGTTCCCCCAGTCCCCTGGGACCTTTAGCTGGAGCTTGGAGCTTTAGCTTTAGCTTTAGCTTTGGCTTAGCTTTAGCTTTAGCTTAGCTTTAGCTTAGCTTTAGCTTAGCTTTAGCTTAGCTTTAGATCAGCTTTAGCTTAGCTTTAGCTTAGCTTCAGCTTAGCTTTAGCTTAGCTCTAGCCTAGCTGTAGCTTAGCTTTAGCTTAGCTGTTGCTCAGCTTTAACTTAGCTTCAGCTTTAGCTTTAGCTTAGCTTTAGTTTAACTTTAGCTTAGCTTTAGCTTAGCTTTACTGTTACTACTAATGCTGCTTTCCTAGGGGCTCCAACTCCTAGGTAGGGTCGCACTGGGATAATTTATTATGTATACGTTTACGGTGGATGTGTGGGCGTCAGGGGGGTTGCGTGTCACATCGGCCGCATTCGCTTGCATGGCAGCTGTTCTGGCTGGTTCCGCGCCCTCCAGGGAGGGCATGGACGCCCCCGGGACCACCGTGCCGCGCCCTTCGCCCGTGCGATACTGCGGGTGGTGCGCGGGACCCCTCGGGCGAGGGGAGTCGCTGGCCCTGGCCGAGGGCGGGTCCCTCCTGGAGGTCTGCGAGCTGTGCTACATCATCGGTCTGATTCGGCAGGCGGCGTGGCGCGCCCGCCTCAGCGTGGAGGAGAGGGCGCCGCTGCTCGACTCCGCCCGGCTCCTGGGCGCGCTGCTCTCCGCGCTCGCCGGCCTGGGGCTCGATGGCGCCGAAGGCGAAGGCCGTCGCCAAGGGCAAAGCCAAGGCTAAGGCTAAGGCGAAGGCCTTGGGCCGAGGACGCGCCCGCGGCCGAGGGCGCGGCGCCGGCGGCCTCGGGCGAGGAACCGCGGGGAGAGGCGGAGGTGCCGCCGCCTTCCCGCCTGTTGCCCCGGGCCTGGTGGCGGCCGCGGCGGTCGGCGCCGCGGCGGCCGCGCCCGCGGGCGGCGGTGCCGGCGCGCCCGTGGTGCCTGGCCTGGCGGCGCTGCCCGGCCTGCCAGGCTTCGGAGGCGGCGGGGCTGTTGGGGCGCCCCCGGCGGGCGGCGCCGTGCCTGACGGCGGAGGTGCTCCCCCCGGCGGCGTGGGCGCCGCGCTGGTGGGCGGGCGCGCTCGCGGGCGGCGGCGGCGGCCCTCCTGGAGGCCCTCCGCCTGGTGCGGTGCCGGGGGCCCCGGCGATCCCTGGTGTGCCGATCGCGGTGGCTGGCGGTCCCATCGCCCCAGCGGGCGGCGCGCAGCTGGGGCCACTCGTGGACGGTCCGTGGCGTCAGGCCGTGACTCTGATTGGCGCCGACTGGCGCCGAGGGGTGAAGCTCGAGCTCCCGACCTTCGACGCAGCTGGAGGCATCAGCGGGGCGGCCCTCTTCGAGGTAGAGGAGATCGGCACCGCGGGCCCCTCAGGGCAGTACCTGAGCGCCCAGTTCAGGGGGGCGTCGCTGGCGGCCGAGGCGATGCGGCTGGACGGCCTGTTCCCACCGCGCGGCGCCGGGCCTGCGGGCCTCCTGCACTTGTGCGGGCAGGGGCCGGCGCTGTGCGGGGAGCCCGCTGTGCCAGGCCGAGGAGTCCTGCATGTCGAGTGGCTGCGGCTGCGCTCGAACCGCGGGTTCGTGGAGCCGTGGGTGCGGCCGAGCGCCTGCGGTGGGCGCGGCGGTGGCGGTGCCCTGGCGGGGGGCGCCCCAGCCGGGGGCGCGGCCCCCGACCGCCTGGCGGCAGCTGCCGCGGCGCGCGCGCAGGCCGCTACGGCGACGCCTGGCCGCGCTGGTGGCGGTCGCGGCCGCCGCCGCCCCCGGAGCTCCTCGGCCTCGCGCAGCGACGACGACGGTGAGTCGCGTTTTCGCGAGGCCCCCTCCCGCGGCGGCAGCGTGCGGCTGCTGGCGGAGAAGCGCCCAGGTGCCCTGTACGACGAGGCGATGAAGAACATCGGGCGCGTCATGGGCCTGCGGGAGGGGGCGGACGGCTCAGAGGTTCGAGCGAAGGTCGTGGGCTACCTGCAGGCCGTGGTGTTCGGCCATCACCTCCGGGGCAGATGCGGATCAACACTCGGCGGGAGCTGCAGACGCTGGCGACCGCGCTGGACCTGCTGGAGTGTGGGTGCCTGGCGGAGTTGAGCGACGTGTTGATGCAGCGCTTCAAGGCTCTGGAGCTGTCGCTGTCCGACGCGAGCTGGCAGGTGGCGAGCGAGCTGGAGATCGCGCCGGACGCGCGGCCCTCGCTGGCCTCTATGGGCGAGCAGGACCTGGCGCGGCGGGCGGCACTGCTGCGCAGGAGGCTGATGGACGCGAAGAGCCGCGGCGCCCTCGGCGGCAAGGGTCAGGGCGAGCGCCGAGCCTGACCCGAGGAGGCGAGGCGCGGGAGCGGCGGAGCCCACTCGCCCTCGCCGAGCCGCCAGCAGGGCCGCGGTCGCGGGAAGGGCCGCGGGCGCGGCCGAGGCCGCCTCTTCCCCCTGCGGGCGGGGGGCCCAGCACGGCCTTGGGCAGGGCCCGCAGCCGCAGCCCCGCCCGCGGGTCCGCCAGGCGCAGCGCGCTCAGGCAGCGCGGGCAGGTCGCCGTCTCCGGGGGCGCTGAGGACGCCTCGAGGCGACAGCCCGCGCCCGAGGGCGGCGGACGGGCCGAGGCGTGTCTCGCTGGCGACGAGCCCAGAGCGCCACGTCTTCAGGCAGGGCCAGCCCGCGGCTGCGGCGGTAGCGGGTCTGCAGCAAGGTCCGCCGCGAGGCCCGGCCCCCCCCGAGCGGCCGCCGCCGTGGCGGCAGGAAGCACCGGCGGGGCCGAGGCCGAGGCGGCCTTCCTGCGACGCTGAGGTGAGGCAGCGAGCTGATGGTGCCAGCGCTGATGATGCGCGTGCGAGTGCGACCGAGTATGGTGTGGTTGCCCGCTCGCGCAGACCGCCCTGGACTTCACCGTCGCGCTCGCCGCCTCCGAGATTGGCTCCTGACCGTGGTGGTGCTGCCGCCTCTCGCCGCCCAGCGTCCTCGTCGTGCCAGCCAGCCTGTGGTACGGATGCCGACTGTGACGGTGATCCGCTGGCAGAGTGGCGCGAGTGGGCTGGCGCGGCGAGTGATCTTCTGCGAGAACCTTTCGACGTGGGCCCCGTGTTGTTGAACATAGTCCGCCAGTTCCCAGGCTCCTTCGGTCGCTTCACTAGATATTCCCTCGAGGTTAAGCCATGCGAGCATCCGGCCGACATGGGAGGTCGGCTTCAGCGAGATCTGTTGCCGTTACCATACCCTTCGATCACCAGGTCCCAGATCGTCCAGCAGGGCGAGGACCCTTTGAGCGACAAGGAGTGGGAAGGACTACGCTGCAGGCTGGTGGTCACTGTCCTGGCGCTAAACTGGGAGTCTGGGTTCCGCCCCCTGAAGCTGGCCAGGCCCTGCCGAGGTCGAGCCAACGCCGCGCAGCAGGCAGCCCTGGTCGCTCTCGGCCGCCGCCTCCTCTTGGCTACGCGGGCCGAGTCTGCTTTGCCGCCAGATCTTGACTGGAACGTGCGGCTGAAGGACCGCAAGATCGGCTACGGCGGGGACGAGATCTCGGCCCCGCATCGGCTGACGCTGGAGCAGGTGCTGGACGGGCTGCCTCCGCCGGGCGTCGCGGCCTCCATCGAGGCGGCCGACCTCGCGACGGGGTTCGTGCGTGAGGCCCTCCTGTGCCCGACGCTGGTGCTGCTGCCCGCTGCCCTGCGGCGGCGCGCGCCGACATCTGCGCGCGTGTGGGCCTCGCTCGAGGAGTGGCATCGGATTGTGCGGGCGCTCCACGAGCGCGGGATGGTGTCGGCGATCCCGAGCAGCGAGATTGCCTGTCCCGACGGAGCCCCGCTCCTGAACGGGGCGTTCGGGGTGGCCAAGCCCCGCGACGAGCCCGTGGTCTGCAGCGACGGCGAGCGCAGGCCGGTCCTGAGGCTGATCACCAACCTCATCCCCTCGAACGCGTGCCAGGAGTGCATCGTGGGAGACGCCCCTGAGATGCCGACCATGAGCCAGCTGAACGGCCTGGTGCTGACCGAGTCGGAGGATCTCCTGTGGAGCGGCGCGGACAGAAAGGCCTTCTTCTACGTCTTCCGCGCGCCGCCTGTGTGGTGGCCTTACATGGTGATAGGGCCGCCCGCCCCCTCGGTGTTGCTTGGCCTGAAGGGCGGTGGGACCACGCGCATCTGCCTGCGGGTGATCGGCATGGGCTTGATCAGTGCCGTGGGCGTGACGACCCACCTCCACCGGAACATGCTGCGGCGGAGCGCCTCTGTCCCTCGCGGCCTGCCGCCCAGCCAGGAGATTACTCGGCGCCGACGGCTGCCGTTCAGCGTGGAGAAGCCGTGCCCTCCGGCGTGGATGGTCTACATTGACAACCTGGAGGTCGCGGAGGTCGTGAGCAAGTCCGAGGCCACGACGCTGCGAGGGACGGCGCCCGAGCTCATCTCCGAGGCTCGCGCCTGCTATGCGGCTGCGGGCTCCCCGGGGTCGCCGGCCAAGGACATCCATCGAGTGCCGCGAGCGACGACCTTGGGGGAGCTCATCGACGGGGTCGAGGGCGTTCGGCGGCCCCCTGCGGGTTACCTTGCCGAGATGGCCAGCCTCACGCTGTGGACGCTGAGCAAGAAGCGGGCCAGCATGCGGCTGGTGCGCATTCTGCTGGGCCGCTGGGTTCGTGTTCACTGCTTTCGGCGGCCACTGGCGGCCAGCTTTGCCTACGCCTGGAAGTGGCTCGGGAACCCGCGCACTGGCGGCCGCTTCAGCGTGAGCGTGGTCGAGGACCTCTTGATGTGCCTTGCGCTGTCAGGGCTTTGCGTCGCTGACCTGCGCCTCGAAGTCGACCCCCTGGTGACCGCGTCGGATGCCTCGGAGGCCGCTGGCGCCGTGGTCTACGGCTACGCCCTCTCCGACCGCGGGCGCGCGCTGGCCGAGAGGCGGCAGCGGCCCGCGAACGCCGCCTGCGAGGAGGAGACCGCCCTCGTGACTGTCTTCGACGGCATCGGCGGCGGGCGCTGGGCTTTCGAGATCCTCGGACTGGTCCCTGCCGTGCACCTGTCGTTCGAGGTTGACCCCGCGGCGGTGCGGGTGGCCCGGCGCAGCTACCCCAGCACGCAGCACCTGGGGGACGTGACGGAGGCGGACCCGGCGGCCCTGGCAGCCCTGCTGCGCGCCCGAGGCCGGGTGTCGCGTGTGCTGGTGGTGGGCGGCTTCCCGTGCCAGGTCTTCGCGGGCCTCAACGTTGCTCGGCAGGGTCTCGACGACCCGCGCGCGGGCCTGGTTGACCACCTGGTGCGGATCGTGGACGGGCTGCGGACGGCCATGCCGGAGGCGTCGATCGACTTCCTCGGGGAGAACGTCGCGTCGATGCCCGAGTGCGACGTGCTGCGCCTGAACCAGCTCTTCGGCCGCATCCCGCTGGAGATTGAGGCGGGGGATGTCGGCTGGGTCAGACGTCCGCGGCTCTACTGGGCTTCGTGGGACCTCCTGCCGTCCTTCGAGGCTGAGCCCGTCGTGGTGCGGGCCAAGACCCAGGACGTTCGGCGCGCCTGCAAGGTGGCGCTGAAGGCGGAGCGGCCGCCGCTCGAGGAGTGGCTCCCGCCCGGGGCTGTGTGTCCGGGTCCCGCTGCAGGGGAGCTGCTCCCGACCTTCGTGCGCTGGACGCCGCGCTCGCAGCCGCGCCCCAGGCCTGCGGGCATCGGGGAGTGCAGCGCTGCTGAGCTGGCGCGCTGGGAGGCGGCGGGCTTCGCTTCGCCGCCCTACCAGTTCCGTGACAAGTGGTGCATCCACCAGGCGAATGGCCGCGTGGAGCCGCCTGACGCGACCATGCGAGAGAAGTTGATGGGCTTCCCGGAGGGCCACACCGTGCCGTGCATGACGAGCAGCCAGGCGAAGGCCGAGCCCGCCAAGTACGAGGCTCTTCGGCGGTCGCTCGTGGGCAACTCCTTCCAGTGCGAGGTCGTGGCCTGGATCATCAGCCACTGGGCCGTCGGAGCTGGGCTGCTGGTCTCGGTGCCCTCGCTGGGTGAGCTGCATGAGAGTGCGCGAGCCTGGGCTGGTGGCGGGAAGCTGTGGGCCGGCGACGTGACGTCGCTGCGGTGCGGTCGCTCCGAGATCGACGAGGGCCTGCACGCCAAGCTGGACCAGGCTGGCGGGCCCATCTACGTGGGTCGTGGGTCTCGCCGCTGGGGGCTGGCTGCCTCGCGGTGGGGCAACCCTCTCACGATCAGCCCCGAGCGGTCACGCGAGGACGCTGTTGCCCTGCTCGCTGGTTGGATCCGCACGCAGCCCACCTTCCTGCAGAGCTTGGAGACGCTGCGCGGGGCTCTACTGGTCTGTCACTGTGGGCCCGACCAGGCGTGCCATGCCGACATCCTCTTGGCGGAGTTGGCGAAGCGTGACGTGGTGGAGTGGCGCGAGGTGGACGCGTCCAGACGCATCGTCATGGGGCTCGTCATGGCGTGCCACAACAACGGAGCAGACATCAGGACCGATGGCGCCTCGGAGGCGCTCGGCAAGATCTTCCCGCGGCAGGAGATCGACTCAGGCATTCGGCGGTGGCGCAAGGCAAGGCAGCTAGTGTGGGATGCAGCAGAGCACATCAACGTTCTTGAGTGCCAGGGCGCGCTGATGATGATTCGATGGCGGGCGCGGTCGGTGCGCCGCCATCAGTGCGTCTTCCTGCACCTGCTCGACAGCATGGTCAACATCGGTGCGCTGTCCAAGCACCGTTCCAGCAGTCCTCAGCTCAACAAGGTGGTGCTGACCTTCTCGGCGTGGGAGCTTGCGATGGGCGCGCGGGCGGTCTTCGGCTTCACGTCGTCGGCTCGCAACCCCGCGGGCGCCCCCTCGCGTCTCCGCGATGGGTAAGAAGCGGAGTAGCCCTGCTGACCGCCGCGCCGCCAGAGCTGGACTGGGGAAGCTGAGAGACGCCATGATAAAAGGCCTCGACACTGGCCCGCTACCGTGGCGCCGCTCAGCGTTTTGTTGACTACCTTGCTGCCAATAACCTGCCGCTGCCTTTCACCTGGGGCGATATTGATATCTGCCTGCAAGATGATCTTGAGCACTTGTGGGCCGAGGGCGCCACAAAAGGAGAAGCCAATGACACCCTCAGCGGCGTGCAGCACCTGCTGAGGACACGACGCCGCTATCCTGGCGCTTGGCAGCTGCTGACAGTCTGGGGCAGACTGGAGATCCCGCAGCGCGCGCCGCCGATGCCTGCCCAGGTGTGCACTGCGCTCGCCGGTTGGGCGCTCAGCCGCGGAGAGGTGGCCTTCGCGGCCGTGCTGCTCGTGGCCTTCCATCTCTGTCTCCGCACTGGCGAGGCTTTGGGGCTGAGCGGCGGCGTCATCTTTCTGAAGCCCTGTGGCCGAGGCGTGGTGTCGTTGCCCTGGACCAAGACCTCTTGCCAGAAGGGCGCGCGGGAGCAAGTCGCGCTTGACGACCCTCCGGTTGGGGCAGTCGTCCATATACAGCTCCAGCGTGACGGCCGGCTCTGGCCTGGCACGACGCGCGCCTTTCACGACTTGTTCCGTACTGGGCTCCAGCAGATCGGTTGCAGGCACCTCGCCCTGTCTCCTTACAGCCTGAGGCGCGGAGGTGCCACGCATGAGTTCCTGCTGTCGGGCGACTTGTCTAAGGTCATGCTGCGTGGGCGCTGGAGCTCGGCAAGAACGGCAAATATATACATCCAAGACGGGGCTGTCATCATCGCAGAGATGAAGCTCCAGGATCGTACCCGTTCGACGCTCCATCAGTTCTCTAATGCACTTTTCGCTCGAGTCCGAGCGTTTTGCAGCCCGTGACCTGCTGCAATAATTTTTGATGTCTGGTGCGAGCTGCCGCCCGTGCTGCCGTCGCCAGGCTTGACATATCTTCGGCCTGCGGCCAGAGGAAAAACACATAATGGAGAGCTTGATGTCTTTTTCGAGAGTTGGCGAGCTTCCTGGGCACGGCCCTGCTGGGCTCTCAGGGGGTTCTCTTTGCTGGGCCCCCCCAAGGCCGTCGAGCCTCCCCTGGCCCCCGAGGCCGTGGAGCGTTCTGGCCCCAGTCTCCCATGATGGTGGTCGACCCCAGTCTGCGGATGGTGGTCTGCGAATCCAGCTCTGGCCTCGGGGTGCGGTCTGTGCTCTGGCGTGGGGGGTCGGTCCGTGCAAAAGAGAGTAGACCTTTCGAGCTCCGTGCAGAGGCCTCTGTAAATATAAATATAGTGCCCATGGGAGTTTAAGCTCTGTCAACAGCTTTGGCCGATTGAAGAGGGAAAGACATGTTTCCTTAATTCGTTGAGCTATCGCTCACCCCCCGCCTGCCCCACACATGTATACGTCTACGGTGGATGTGTGGGCGTCAGGGGGGTTGCGTGTCACATCGGCCGCATTCGCTTGCATGGCAGCTATTCTGGCCCACCCACATACCGCCCTAAGTGGCGAATGCATGAGTCTCGCGAGAGCTCGAGCTTCTTGGGCACGGTCCTGCTGGGCTCTCAGGGGGTTCTCTTTGCTGGGCCCCCCCAAGGCCGTCGAGCCTCCCCTGGCCCCCGAGGCCGTGGAGCGTTCTGGCCCCAGTCTCCCGTGATGGTGGTCGACCCCAGTCTGCGGATGGTGGTCTGCGAATCCAGCTCTGGCCTCGGGGTGCGGTCTGTGCTCTGGCGTGGGGGGTCGGTCCGTGCAAAAGAGAGTAGACCTTTCGAGCTCCGTGCAGAGGCCTCTGTAAATATAAATATAGTGCCCATGGGAGTTTAAGCTCTGTCAACAGCTTTGGCCGATTGAAGAGGGAAAGACATGTTTCCTTAATTCGTTGAGCTATCGCTCACCCCCCGCCTGCCCCACACGTATATTTCTATATATGTTCAAATGGGTTTAAGCGTTCTCGCCTTCCCAAGCTTCTCGCAGCCCATGGCGGCCCAAGAGACCTCCAAGATGCCCCAAAGGGCCCCGAGTGGCTGCAGCGAGCGCCGACAGATGGCGCAAGATGGCGCCAAACTTTTGGTTGTGACGTTCGAGAAAGGGTGGGATCGGTTTGTGCAGATACCCGCCATCCCCAGCCATTTGGGCTCGGCAGGATTGGTGGGTCGGTTTTCAGAGATGAGTTTGCAGACGCTGGCCAGACGCCGCTGATCTGTGCGGCGGCGCGATCGTGGAGAAAAACATCTAGTGTTTTCTGGTTTCTTCCGCGGCTGACGCCACCTCTGACGTCTACGAGTAGACCCTTTTCTTTGAGGAGGGCCTCAGCAGGCCCTGTTTTAATCAGATCGGTAGCGGAGCCTGGGTTGTGACCATGGCGGACGACGACTACGACGTCATCGGCAGAACATGGTCTTGGAGCAGGCGGCCTGCGACTGGAAGTACCCTCGCCCGACAACTTGCTGGCCTGCAGGCTTGATCTTGGACTCGTCAGCAAGAGGTGCACGCTCCAGGACAGGTACGTGGTGGGCCCACGGCTCGTCACGGGCCTCGGGCCTGGGGCGAGGCGCATGGCCCAGAACTGCCCCGATGCCGACAGGATTGACGAGGTGAAGGATGGAGAGCTGGTAGGCTGGACGCGCGTGTTCTCGGTCCTTTTCTCCAGGTTCGACCTCTCGGGCGTGAATGGGATGTGGAATTCAGCAGCGAAGTTCTTCAGCGAGCTGCGGTGAGAGGCCGGGGATGCGTTCCCCGACGCGATGGGGCGCGCGCGCGGGACCTCCTGTCGCAGCTCCAGGCCGTCGACGGCTCGGTGCAGGAGGTCGTCGCCCCGCCCTTAAGGACCTGGTGGAACTTGCGCCGCTCGCGGCCCGCGCCCGTGGCCCGTGGCGAGGTGGCCGCGACGGCGGGTGGACAGTAAGGCCTCGACAAGACATACAGGACGCCATGCATACGGTGCAGGCCATGAAGGCGCTGGGTGGCACCAAGGAGCGGAAGAACGACGAGCGCGCTGGCTTCCTCGGCGAGGCGGAGGAGCCCGACGGCGACGGCGTGTGCGAGATCGACGAGCGTTCGGACCTAGCCGACATCGCGGACCAGCTGGGGAGCCTGGCGGGCGAGGACGACTCAGCACTGCGCTGCGAAATGGGGGGCCCTGGGGACTCCAAGGACGGGGCCTGCGCGGAGTTCAAGCAGATGGGTCAGAATTTCAAGCGCGCCAGGGACCTCGTCCGCCAGCTGAAGGTCGCGAGGGACTGTTACCTGGTGCTGGCGCCTCGGACTCCCGAGGCCCGTGATCGGCGCCCTCCTCGGCAATGGGGCCGGCGACCTCGTTTTGTGCAGCGCGGCCAGGAACCTGGGCGTGACCGCCGCGATGTCATGTGCCTGGCCTGCCGCAAGGTCGGACATCAGGCAAAGGACTGCCCCGATAGTGCCAACAGCAGCGGCCAGTCGTCTAACAGCGAGGTGAGCGGTGCTGGCTGCGCGCTCGTGGAGCTGGGAAAGCTGGTGTTGATAATGGACGACGAGGGCTGCATCTGGGCCGCCCTGGATTGCGGCGCCACCCGCAGCATGATCGGCGTGGCGATCGCCAAGTACCTGAACTGCGACGCGCCAGAGGGCTTCGGGCAGGAGTTCGTGCTTCGGGACGCGGCTCGGACGTCCGCCTTCGTCGACGACGCGAGGGGGCTTGCCATCGGCACGATGGCCAGCGACATCTTGTTGGGGGACTGGAAGGAGTCGGTGGAGCTGTTCAGCATGGATAACGAGGTGCCGCTGCTGATCGGCATGGACGCCCTCGGGCCTGAACGTGCGAGTGCTGTCGTGGACTTCGGGGGCGGCGACGTGATGGTGCTGGAGGTTTCGCCGTGCCTCTTCGCGTGCCGGAAGCTGCCCGGCGGCCGCCTGGCGGTCGACGTGGCTACCCCCGAGTAGTGGAAGTCTGTCGCCTGGAGCGTCCCGAGCTTCAGCGAGATTGAGAACGTGCTGGTCCTGAACAATAAGGCTTCGCCTGCTGAGGAGCCGGGCGCCCGGCTGGCGAGCCTGGTCGACGAGTGGGGGCAGCGCCCCTCGACGAGTTCCAGTGAAAACGACCGCCGCCGTCCATCGGGTGGGCCCGAGAGAGAATAATCGCGTGAGTGATGTGGCCTCCGCAAGTGACCCCCTCTCCTTCTCGATCGCTTCCTCTGCAAGTCCTCCTATGAAGCGATCCTCAGTGTCCCCTGCGAGTCCCAGTGCGTGCGTTTCCTCTCCAAGTCTTCCTACGAAATGGCACTCAGCCCCCCCTGCGAGCCCTGGTCAGAAACGAGAGACAGCCCCTTGGAGTGGATCTTCGGAAACCCAGGCGCGCCCGAATCAAGATTTGATTCGAAGGCCCGATCTTCGGGGGACGTCCTTATTTGGATCGGTTTTGGCTCTGGAAGCTTTCGACCAGAATGTGTTTATAACCTTCCATGTTCAAACGCGGATGGCGTGCGGCAGTGGATCGGGCTCCTCGCCGTCGGGTGCGCCTCCGCCTCCTTCGCCGCATCAGGGGTCCAGCGGACCTGCGAGGGCCGGAGCGCCCCGTCTGGCGGCGCGACCTTCCCAGGGACAGCGCCGACGCTGTCGGCGGACTCGCGCGCCCACCTCTCAGCTCGAGATCTTCAAAAAGAGTTCGGTTCCATCCCTCCAGCGGCTGTGGCGCCGAATGCCGCCGGCTTCGATGCTCTCGCAGTGGCCTTTCGCTCCCGGGGTGATCTGCTCGACGGGCCGCGAGCTCGCGGATGCGATCGGGGAGCGATGCAACCGCCGGCCCGGGCGACGCGGCAACCGCGAGCATGGCGGAATCATCGGCGGCAAGGTGGTGGCCTCCACCGCGTTCCACCTTGCGCCGGCGTGGAAGGCTTGGGCCAAGAAGCATGCTCAAGTCCGGCGGGGGCGCCTTGGCGGGCGCTGAGGTCCTCCTCGTGTCCGAGCAGCTTGAGCCGCTGAGCCGCTTGCCGACGAGGAGGTCATCCGCGCGGACGACGACGGCGCCTTGGGGGGCGATGGCCCCGCCGAGGTCGACAGGGGCCCCGACGATGCCCGCGGGCAGCAGCTGTTCAAGGGATGAGCTCGAGATGGGGCAGCGCCTCAGCCGTTTGCGCCGGGACCTGGCGCGCGTCAGCGTTCGCGTGGTGTTCGAGAGATTCGGTCGCTGGCCCCCAGGTGCTGAATCTCGCTTGGAATTGGAAGTACCACGCGTGCGACTTCGCCATCCAGCCGCGTGCTGTGGGGGCCGCTGCTGGCATCGAGATCCTGGAGGTCTTCGAGGTCATGGGCAGCAGCGGATTGGCGTGGGCCGACCCTGTCGACGACGCGACCCACATGGTGGCGCTCAACCTAGACGAGGGCGGCGGCCCTGCCCGGGTCTGCAAACGCGGGGGCAAATCACAGCGTTCCGACTCGGAGGTCGTGGGCGGATCACTACAGGGCACCTCGCCTCATCCGCTGTGATGCAGAAGGGCGCCGCCGCGCTGAGCTCGCCAGGAGCTGATGCTGCGCTCGCGGCATCGATTCGTTCATCGGTCCCAGAGAGGCGCACTGGCCCGATGGGCAAGGTCGATTGGCGGACGCAGTTGTTCAAGCGAACCCTCGCGAAGTCCCAGAAACGCAATCGTGCGAAGCTATCGGCCAGGTCGTCCATGCTCTAAGCGACTTGGACAAGGTTGGGGGTCGTTTGCCCTCCATGCGCGCCTCCGGGACTGGCGGCGCCCAGGCTTCGAACGGCCCTTTCGGGATCGTGGGCGACGGGGGCGGCGAGAGTCGAGAACGGCGACGCCTTCCAGCGCGCCAGAACTTCCTTGAGGTGGAGTGCTCGGAGGGCCGTTGGGGTGCGAAGCAGGCTCGTGATCGGGCGACCTCTCGCTAGCATGCCGGCGAGCTTTGCTACTGCTGGCGTATGGGACGCAGGCCCGTCAAGGCCATTTGGCATGGGCTTGCTCAGGTGTTTGTCCAGGGGCAGTTCTCGAGGGGCGTTTTCGGCGCTCTTCGGTGGTCTGAATCTCTCATGGAGGTACTCTTTCTCGAGTCGCTCCTTAGCAACTCCGTTCAACTACGGTTGGGGGGCCGGGGCTGGGGGTTCGCGAGAGTTTCGGGGCCACCGTGTCCGATATCACGGAGCTAGTTCGCCGTGGCACCCCCGAACATCTGACGTCGGAGAGTCGAGCTAGGCTGCGGAACTTCGAGCGCCAGGCGTTGGTCCCAGCCGGGGGCGCAGGGGGTTGGGGAGGTGTTGCCGGGGCCAGCTGGCGACGCGGAGATGGGGTTACGGGATGATCTAGCCAGCGAGACGTCTCCACCAAGATGCCATGTGAGCATTGAGCGCGCCGACGACCGAGGCCCTCCACAAGCGCGACTTTCAGTCGCCAGCGTTCTCTGGACAGCCTGCGGCCTGTGCTGGGCTCCGCGCGGGTGCCCCTGGATCACGATGGCGTACTTTTTGGCAAGGCCGTTCAGGATCACCTCCGCAAGTTCCGAACATTCGACGTCGAGAGCGGACTGGGCCTTTTTCGGCGGCCATGCCACTGCCGAGCAACGAGTCAGACTCCGAGATGTTCATCGGCTGCCGCAAGTCCTGCAGCACCCCTCCGACCGACCAGCTCGAGTGCATCGGCGAGGGCATGGCCCTCTACTTCGAGATGCTGAAGGAGGAGCTCAGGGCCAGTCGTGGAGGTTATCGGCTTCGAGTTCAGATGGTGGACTGCCTCGCGGCGAACCAGAAGCGCAAGGGCAATATCGAGTTCCATCGAGGCGAGTCGGGCGCTGGCCGAGTTCCGCGGGCCCGCGGACAAGGAGGTGTGCAACTGGAAGCAGTGCAGGGGCCTCAAGCCGGTCTCCGCCAGCGAGGTCCTGGACCCCGCCGACGTTATGCGATGCCGTTGGGTGCTTGCGCGGAAGGCCGACGGCGCCGCCGAGGCCCGCCTCGTCTTCCTGCGCCACCAGACGAAGGACATCGGAAAGGAGCCTACGGCATCGCTGACGGCTTCACGAGGGGCACGTAACATCCTCCTCACCGTTGCGGCCGCCAACGACTTTGTGCCTGGTCAAGGTCGACGTTGCGAGCGCTTTTCAGCTGGTGGACGACCTGAAGAAGGACTTTTTGTCGAGGCGGATGAGGCCCCCTCCCCTGCCTTCGGGCTCGAGGCTGGCGAGGTCTTACGAGTGGTGAAGCTGGGCTGCGGCGTCGGAGAAACCCTTGGGACATGGTGGCAGACGGTGAACCAGGATTTCGCATGGGTGGGACTGTCCGCATGTTTTCCGGGGCCCTGCCTCTGGAGCCCAAGATGCCCCTCTTTCAGGGCGGCTGATTGGGCTCGTCATGTGCCGCGTGGGCGGCTTTTATTTAGTTCGGCGACTGTGGCCGTCCTGCATGGGCCGAGGCCCTCAAGGGCATCGAGGAGCTGTGCGTCCTGGACGCCTGGGGGTATGTGGAGACGATCGCCGTCGAGCAGCGCGGCGTCGCGGTCGAGCGGAACGAGAACGGGTTCCTCCAGCCCCAGCGGGCGTGCATGGGCAAGCTGAAGGATATCCGCCCCAGCGACCCTCGAGCTCCATCGAACGCCGAGCTGACCGAGCAGGACCAGAGCAGTTTAAGGACTGGGTGTGGTGAGCTGTCGCGGTCGGGACCTAGTGTGGGGTGAGTGCCTTGCCGTGGGTTGCAGCGTGGGTGGCCGACGTTCAGAGCAAGACTCCCGAGGGCGACTGACGTCTCTTTCCCATCGCGAATGGCTCGCGAGGATGGTGGTGTTCACAGGGCCGACGGCAAAAAGACCTTCGGGCGTGCTCTCCCAGGATTCCTCCAGTATCTGGAGCTGGAGTGGCCGATTTCCGAGTCGTCACTTGGCGCGACGCGGCTTGGGCCAGCCGCCCCGACGGGCGCTCCCGGGTGGGCCGCGTGATTACCGTGAGCAACGCGGAGAAGCCCGTCTTCGAGGTGTCCTACTTCACGGCGTTGGGCTGGGCGTCTCCCATGCTGAAGCGGCTTGCCCAGTCGAGCGTCTCGACCACGGCCCGGTGGGCCAGCGACGCAGAGGGAAAGCAGATGATGGCCCGGCTCGCGTTGTTCGAGGTGCTCTTCGAGTGGCTCGATCTGTGGCGCCAGTCGAAGGCCCTGCGCCAGATGCTGGCTGCCGTGATCGCGGACTGCAAGGCGCCCTACGACGGCGCGGTCAAGTCCGAGTCCGCGGGGCTCGGCCTCGATGAGGGGCGAATTGCCGTCGAGACCCTCGCCTTGAGGCGTCCGCTCCAGGAAGGCGGCGCTGCAGTCTGGCGGGTGCACGGCCGCGCCCAGCTGGCCGACGGCGTGGCGAAGGCGAGCCAGCAGGCCTCCAACGTGCTCCACACCTTCGCGCGCTAGCGGCGAGGGGAGATCGTGCATCGTGAGAGGCTCCGTTCGGCTCGAAAGAGGTCAGCGCTCAACGAAAGAGGCTTCGACGAGACCATCGAGGGCGTTCGTGAGAGGGCCGACAATGCTATGGACGGCCGACGCCGAGTACAACCAGGGTCTGGCCAGGAGTTGACCATTGAGTTCGTGCAGTGGCTCTGGGAGAGGCCCCGCGAGAGTGCCAAGCCGACTTTTTCTCTTCTTGTTTGATTGTGACTTTCGAGAGCAGGCGAGATCGGCTTGTGCAGTCACCCGCCGTCCCTAGCCCTAGCCGTTTTGGGCTCGGCAGGACGGGTGGGTGGTTTGCAGAGATAAGCTTGCAGCCGCAGGCCCGACGCAGCTGATCTGGGCAGCGGCGCGATCGTGGAGAAAAACATTTAGTGTCTTGTGGTTTCTTCTGTTGCTGGCGCCGCCCCTGATTTCCCACGAGTAGGCATCTTTCTTCGAGAAAGGGCCTCAGCAGGCCTAGTGGATGTCAAAAAGATGGTCCCACAACGGCCCCATACTTAGGGGGCTACATGCGAACCCTACCCCTACCCCCCACGATTTCTGATGGGGAGGGTGGGGTTCACTTCGCTCGGGAGCTCCCGCACGAAGTGAACCCCGCCTTCCCCCTCAGAAATCGTGGGGGGTAGGGGTAGGGTTCGCATGTGGCACCCTATTAGTGCCCAATGTAACGCAATGCGCCCCCCAAGTTGCCCCACTACGGACCCAGGTGGCCTTATAGTGGCGCCGTGCGGGTTCAAGACGGCCCCATATGGTTTCAGGATGCCACAGCGCGGCCCGAGATGGCACCCAAACGGCGCTGGTTTCAAAACGGCCCCAGAAATACCAAATGGGGACCCAGAGGGTTCCAAGAGCTTGAACTGGAGAGTCCCAACATGCAACCACCATTTTTTTGTGTACAGGAGAAGCAACGTATTTGGGCGTTCTGGCCTTTTGGGGCTCCTCGCAGTCCTGGGCGGCCCATGAGGCCTCCTCGCAGCCCAGAGAGCCAAACACGGGCCAACGGGCTTTGAGAGGCCCTCCAGGACAGCCCCAATACATATTAATCACCACTTCCACATACGTTCTGGCAGCGATTTCGGCGTCCTCGTATTCTCGGGCTTGTGGCAGCTCGCGACGGCTTACGAGGCCTCCAAAATGACCCCAAGACGGCTCAAGAGGCCCCAATGGCGGTTCCGGAGGCCCACCAGCAAGGTTTCCGGGTCCGCCAACCAGCCCAGGAGCGTTCCAAGATTGCCCATATGAGCCCCAAGTAGTCCGTGAATAAAAGGCACAGGTGGCCCACCAAACGGTTCCAGACGGTTCCAGCGTATGTCCAAAGCAGCCTCAAAACGGCCCCTCCGAGGCCCCCTTTCCAGGAGTTGTCTCGCGGCACGTCTCATGATGTCCGTGGATCGATTTTCTTGCACATGCGCCATGTGTTTTCATGCAGGCACGAGGCGGCGGTGAGTTGCCCGTGGCGTCTTTTATCTTTTCCTTCCGTCTCCTTGCCCTGCAGCCGAAGGAGGAGCTTCAGGCTGAAATGATACCCGAAGCCATAGCCCAACCATCGACATTTCACCAGGTGTCAGATTTCCGGAAAACCTGAGCGCGCGCGAAGCGCGCGAATGTTCTAGTTCATATATTTTGGAGCTCCTGGCGTCGGTATGGCTTCTTTCCTAGCAGCGTCTAGAGGGCCAGACACCACCCGAGAGCAGAAAGTCGTCATCAATTTAGGGCTACGTTGGGGGAGGTGTTGCTGTCACGACACGATCCACATGACGTTGAATGGGATGGCTTAGTTCGTTTTCTGCGACCGATAATTTGGAGAGATAAGTTGGAAACAAGACACGACAGTACACGGCAATACAGCGTCCAGGTCGGTCCAAGATGGCCCCTAGAGGATCCAGACCAGCCCCAAGACGGCCTCAGTGATCCCCAAGATGCCCCAAGACGGCCCCAGGAGCGCACCCAGGAGGTCCCGAGGAGGCACACATCGGTGATTTTCCCGAAGCTGTTGTTTGCTTTTTCAGTATTCGCCCTTTCGGCCTTCGGGCGTCCCAGAAGGCCCACGAGGCCCGCAAGTTTTCACCTAGATGGCCCGGGAAAGCCCGAGAGGGGCCTACGACGGCCTAGGAGAATCCCACAACGGCCCCAGAATGTTCCACGCCGTCCCCAAAAGCCTCGATGGGGGCCCCAAGAGGGCCCCAAGCCCGTCCAAATCTCGAAGAGCCCAACAAGCCCACCCGCATTTCATGCCAAGATGCCCTTCAGAGGCCGCCAGAGGCCCCCAAGACGCCGCCAGAGGCCCCCCGAGAGGCCCCCCCAGAGGCCCCCGAGACGCACCCGAGAGGCTCCGAAGAGGCCACCGAGCGGCCCCTCGAGCGGCTCTTCCCGTCCTTTTCCGTGTTGTCCTCCATGACAGTCTGGACCGCGACGACGTGCTGTTGGGTCGCCAAGAGACCCCCCCAGGAGACCATAAGATGCGCTCCCATGGCTTCACATACGATCCGTAATCATTGCGGTAGGTATCCACGCAGGCCCAAAAGAGCCCGAATCGAAACAATTTAGGGCCCAAAGAACGCTCCCAACGAGCTTCAAAGGAGACCTGCGATGTCTCCCGAGCATCACAACCGAGGCCCCCAACGGGTAAACCTTCCCGAAGAGGAAGAAGGGGGGCCTGGAAGAGCCAGAAAGTCAAACCATTTCCTTAAATCTTCGTTCGGGGGCCGTCCTGGAGCCCACCTAACGGGTCTGTTCGACTCTAGTTCGACTCTGGTTCGATTTCAGCTCGACTCAAATTCGACTCAAGGTCGACTCAAGTTCGTTTCAAGTTGATGGACTCTCGAAGCAGTGTCGACGCATGAGTGGAGCGAGTGGCTCTTGGAAGGCGCCCATAACGAGCATCTAAATCTCCGCCCAGAGGGCTGCTGGGATTCACCGAGGTGCCGCGGCGTGGAGTACAACGAGGCCCCGTGTCGGCATCGAGAGAAGCTGCAGACGGCAGATTGTCTGACCGGCCTCGCATCGAGAGAAGCTGCAGACGGCAGATCGCCCGACCGGCCTCGCATCGTCGCGGGAACGGCCCAGCCCGGCGTCGTTGTCAGCTGGCTCGTCGGCCGGCGTTACGGGTCGTTCGGCTGGCCTTGTTGGTCAGCCTTGAGGTCGGCCAAACGCTTACGAGCGGGCATAATGTAGGAACCAAGGAGGCAAGAGGAGGAGAAGCATGACGAGCAAGTGATGGAATGATATGAGTAGCGGGAAGTGTTGGAGGACGAGGAGGACGACGACGATGTTTAGGACCACGGGGAGGATGAGAGGGAGGACGAGGAGGAGAAGCATGAAGGAGGAGTAGGAAGAGGAGGAGTAGGAGGAGGAGGAGGAGGAGGAGGAGGAGGAGGAGGAGGAGAAGGAGGATAAGTTGGCGGATGGGAAGCAGGGACCACCACGCAGTTGAAGAAAGGTGATCTGACTGACTAGCATCAGTACAAGCAGCGCAGCTCTCCGTCCTCCCCAGCCCCCTTGGCCTGGGGTGGGGGGCGCGGCCTGATCCTCCTCCAGCTTGGAGCCGAAACGAGGTCCCGCCAGCAGATAGGATGGAGTCCGTGGTCCCGAGTGCTTTCGCACCGTCGGCCATGTGCTACGAGCACTGCCTGGTGGCACTCTGTGCGTGGAGCAGAGTCCGCGCCGCCCAGGCCGACGATATGTGATTTGGGGGGAGGCGCCCTGCTGGGAGCTGGCAATTCCAAGCCTGCGCGCAAAAAGGCCCCCTCTGATCTCCTCCAGTGTCAGTTTTGCGACCTGCTGGTCTTTGCCAGCGGGGATCTCATAAGCTTTCCTGCTCGTCCTCCTTCTCCTCTTCTTCCTCCTCCTCCTCCTCCTCCTCCTCCTATTTACCGATTTACCGCATGGGCGGCCGCCTGTCAGACAGGCGGACGCCGCTAGTGCAATACCGCGCCGCCGATCGCCCGCGGCCGCGGGCGAGCCGGCCGCGGCCCGTCGCGGACGCGCGAACGGGCCGCCCTCAGTGGGGCGACGACGCACCCCAGCACGAGGAAAATCCGCCGCAGCGGTTGGGGCGCCGAGGATCACCCGCCCTCAGCGACTCCAACCTCCGCGGCGGACGACGACACGACCGACAGGGGAAGAAGGACCGCCGGTCCCGCGTCGAGGCGGCGAACGCGGGGGGGAACCCGCACCGCCCCGACGGAGCGGAGGGACCTGGCAGCCCCCCCGGGGAAGGATGCCCCGCTTTGGGGGCCGTCCCCGGGGTGCAGGGGTTTGGACCCCGAAGGCCCGATGCTCCCCGCCTGCATCAGGGGGCGCTTTGGCCCGACACCCCGCTTGTGGGGGTGCCCCTCCGGGGCTCCTCCTCCGCCTCCTCCGCCTCCTCCTCCTCCTCCTCCTCCTCCTCCTCCTCCTCCTCTATCACAACCTGGAGGTGAGAGGGGCTCTACACAGAAGCTGGACGGGTGCCTGTGACGTGGCTGGCCCGGGCGAGACCTGGATACGCGCGTGGCCGCATGTCTCTCCCGCGATCGGCCCGCGCGCGGCTGGGTCCAACAAGTGGCTTCCGCGTTCTCCTCGAGCGCCTCCTCCTCCTCCTCCTCCTCCTCCTCCTCCTCCTCCTCCTCCTCCTCCTCCCTCCTCCTCCCCCTCCCCCTCCTCCTCCTCCTCCTCCTCCTCCCCCTCCTCCTCCTCCTCCTCCTCCTCCTTCTCCTTCTCCCCCTCCTCCTCCTCCTCCTCCACCCCCTGGGCGGCCCGGGCGCCCCGTGAGGGGCCCGGGAGGCCGAGGACGGCAATCGCGAAACGCCCGCGCGCTGCGCGTGCCCCGGCGCTCGGGACACCTTTCCAGGGACGGATTTATGGTCGGAGATCGTTGCTTGACGGCTCCGAGGCCGAAAAGTACCTTCTGGACGCCGGAAGCTGGTGGCAGTGCCCATAAGGGGACGGCGCGATGCGGGCAGCTTGCTACGAGGGCGGAGAGGATTCTCAGAAGTCCCCGAGGCTTCCAAGAAGGCTTCTTAGAAGCTGGGCGGACTTCTAAGAAGCCCTCCTGCCTTCTCAGAAGCCCCACCGCCTTAGAAGGCCGCCCCCCTCGCGAAGCCCCATTGTGTGCGCTGCCAAAGGTGTAGAGCACCTCCGCCTTGATTTAATCAATATGTCGGGAAGGTCTGGGTTGCCAGCCTCCTCAGGTGTTCGACCATGGGTTCCTTGTGGAACGCAGCCGTGCAGCTTTCGCGCCGAAGGCCGCCGAAGAAACGCCGAAGACCGCCAGAGACCGCGGAGGACCGCCAGAAAACCGCAGAAGACTGCCAGAAGACCGCCGAAGACCGCCGAAGACCGCTCAGGGCCGATGAGTAACACATGGGTCCATGGTCGAATTCCCAGTGCGCAGTGCCTCCCTCGCCCCTGCCCGGAGGTCACGGGCTGCCTGGGCGGCCTGTTCATCAGCCTGGACCAGATCAGGCCAGCGCCGTGCGCTGCTGGCTTCCGGCCATACTTGCTGCGGCCGGTCGATCCCGGTCACCCCCCTGTCCTCTCAGAGATGCGAGTTTTTGTTGAACATTATTAATTCTAAAGAATAATTATTGTTGGGCCCCCTGGTGCGCGCCCCCCCCGCCGCGCCTAGGCCGCAGCCACGTTTTCATCATTTTCGTGAGGAAGCCTCAGGTAAAACGATGTCATCCAGATCCGGTTGTTTTGTTGTAATCCGCTTTCCCTTGCAAAAAACACTATAAAATGACATTTCTTGTTCTAATATAATCAAATTTCAAGAATCCCTTGCAAAAAATAAGGTAAAGTGGACATTCGCGCGCGCAAGACGAAATCCTTCCAAAAGCTTAGTGTTCGGAGCGATTTTAACATAAAAACATCAAAAAACCAATGGTTTTTCAACAAAAAAATGTCAAAATCTCATCCCGCGCGCTCTTGCGGATTCGTAGGAAACCCAACACTTTTTAAACATTTCTGTCAAACGGGCTTTTGCGAGCAACTTTTTCGAACTTCTGCGACAACGGTTGCGCACCTGCCAGGGCCATCATCCCTGTCAAATAATACCATGCGGGACAGATTCGTTTTTTTGCGGGACATACACCGCCCCGAATAAGTGACCAAGTTCTGTGGGTGTGTACCCCACGCCAGTGTAGTAGCCACGGTCGTCCGCACGCCACGAAGTGAAGTGTCCCAACGTCATAGGGCGGGAAGCTGGGTTTGGGTGGTCGCGAAGAGTCGTTTGGATATTTGGTAGAGCTTGAATGCCCCCCCACGAAGTGGGGGTATTGCCTGGTGTCGTATGAAAACCCTGGCACTGGGGAGAACACCACGCGTTCGGGTAAAATGATTGTTTGTTGTTGTTGTTGTTGTTGTTGTTGTGGTTGTGGTTGTGGTTGTGGTTGTGGTTGTGGTTGTGGTTGTGGTTGTGGTTGTGGTTGTTGTTGTTGTTGTTGTTGTTGTTGTTGTTGTTGTTGTGGTGGTTGTTGTTGTTATGGTTGTTGTTGTTGTTGTTGTTGTTGTGGTTGTTGTTTTTTTTTTTTTGTTTTTTTTTTTTTTTTGTCGTTTGTGTGTTGCTTGTGTGTTGATTGCGATTGTTGTGGTTATTTGTTTGTTTGCTGTTTGTGTCCCCCGAAACTTTTCATGCGTGCTGCATGCCATTATGTGTATATATATGAATATATATATATATATATATATATATATATACTTGTGTATGAACGAATGCGTAGCTTTAGTTTTGGCTTCGACCTTCTGAGGGTCTCTGCGGCGGTCGCCTGCCCTGCTTTTCCGCCTCCGCCTCTGCCCAAGTCCTGAGGAGCGGGCGACCGCACGCACGCGCAGGGGCTGCTTTGCTCTCGTCTGGCCGACGCACGTCAGGATCGACGCAGGAAACGTCCGCGCACACGATTTTTTCGCGGGCGAGGAGGGGGAGGAGGAGGAGGAGGAGGAGGAGGAGGAGGAGGAGGAGGAGGAGGAGGAGGAGGAGGAGGAGGAGGACGAGGAGGAGGAGGAGGAGGAGGAGGAGGAGGAGGAGGAGGAGGAGGAGAGGAGAGAGGCGACTGAGCTCACCCCCAGGGGCGCGAACATACAGTCGACCCGCATGGCAAGGATGGGCAACCTTCCCAATGGTACCCTTGCATCCTTGCCTCCTCGGCCCATCCTCGGCCACTCTCGTTGGCCGCGCTCCGCTCGAGAAGGCTTCGACATGGGCGTCCAGGGCCCCTGCATCCCTATCGCGCATCCTTCTGCTGCGGGCAGGGTGTGCGCGTCGCACGAGCGCTCGTGACGCAAGGCTGGCCTCGCGGACCAGGGGGGCCGTACACGCCGGTCCTTGAAAGTAGGTATTTTTGGATTCCCAGATCTCAGTGGGCCCTGGAAACGACAGGGCCGTTTTTTTACCGGTTCCGTTTTGCCGTTTTTTTGCCAGTTCCGACGCCGTTTTTTTACCGGTTCCGTCGCCGTGTTTTGACCGGTTCCGGCCCCGGTTCCACTCCTGGAGCCTTTTTTTTGCCGTTTCCGGTCGCCGTTTTTTTTACCGTTTCCATTTTCAAGGAACACTTTTTCGAAAACGGTGAAAAAACGGCCCTGCCGTTTCCGGGGCCCACTAAGTCCCAGATCCCAATCTGCTGCAAGCGCCTTCCCCTCTCAAGAATCGGCTTGCCGCTGCTGCGTTCTGTTATTCTCTGGGAGGGCCTGGACCCAATCTACCATATCCGCCTGCATGCTTCATGCTTCTGCCTATGTCTTCCGACCGACGTGTGCTCGTGCACGCGGCTGGGCGCGTGCGTCGCTTTTTGCCTGGGCCTCCGAGCAGCGGCGCTCTCTCGGCCAAGGGGGGGGGCGACGAGGGGGGGGGCACGCAGAGGCGCACGGTCTGCAGCGGAGGTGGCGCGCGCCCATGGCTTCTGGCGATCGCAGACATGGATCAAGGGTAAGTCGGGCGTGTCCCTCTACAGGGGGAAGATTCAAAAATAGTCAAACAAATAGTCTGGGGACTATTTTTTGACTATTTTTGGGCATTTTGGAGGTATTTTTTAAGCATTTGTGATTTTTCGCCCCAAATCCCCCTGTAGGGGGACCGGCCCGACTTAAATCAAGGGGGGACTTGATCCTTCGCCCTCCATGGGATCAGGGGATCTCGAGGATGGCGCGTGGCGCATGGGTTTGCGACGGGTCCCGTTTCCAAGGGAAGTCGTGGATTTTCGTCGCCGAGCGAGGCGGCACGGGCCGCATTTTGGGGAGGGCACCTCCCCCAATCCGTGGATTTGGCGACCGCGCGCCGAATCCATGAACCGCTAATCCATGTTTGCGCGCCCCCGATTCATGATTGCCCTCCCAGACTCCCTCAGCGCTTTGGATGCACCGCTTTTATTGTCCTACAGCGCTATGAGTGCGCAGCCATGTATGCAGAATCGGAGAGCAGTCTTACCCGTGAGCCTCTCCGCGCTTTGCCAGTGACGCCAGCCTTGTGCTCTCGGATGACGCTGGGCTGAGCCGTTCGTTGGTTGCCGACCAGCAGCGAGGAGATGGGGGAGGTCGGGGATGGTCGGTCGGACTCAGGATTTCGGAGGAGGTCAAGGTGCCCATGCCGCTACCCTCCCCTCTTTTTGCCCTCTTGGGGCCTCCCGAGAGGCCCTCGCCGCCACTGCGGAATCTCGGCCTCGAGGTGCCTGTCAGAACGCACCCCGGGAGAGCGCCGGGGAGTGGCGGTAAAACAGGGCTAGGATCGGGATAAATCGCTCCAGAGCGTTTTGGAGCGCTCTCAGAGCGTTCCGGAACGCTCTGGAGCGGCCGCGGCGCCCAATACATCCTCCAAACCCGCCGATTCTCAGAGATTTCGAGTTATCCCGATCCGATTTTGTCCCGATCTTCGTGTCGTTTTAGGCGGTACTGGTACGTTTTGGTCTCCCCAGAAGTGCTTTTGTGCCGTGTGCACGTCGCGTCAGCAAGGGCCACGCGGCGCAGGGAGGCCCACGCGCCTCGGCGGGCGCTCCCTGTCCGTAACCGCCCTCGGGGAGCGGAGTGTTGTGATTGAGTCGGGCCTGTCCCCCTGCTTTCGGGGCGTTGAAGAAGGAACCTTTTGCGTTGGGGAGGGGCTCGGTGTTCCTTAATTGTTCCACACCTTGCCTAAGGTTTTCCTTCAGTTTTCGATGGGAAGTCGAAGTTCAATGTATGGAAAAAAAGGGGCCTCGTTCCTTATTTAGGGTTCCTTAGGTCAACGCCTCGACTGTACACGGGGATGTTCGACGAAAGATAAAGAATACCCAGCAAATAGTGAAAAAACAATCCCGGCAAAGCAACCTAGCAGCGATGTGTATATTCATATCTGGAAGCGTTCCCCTTAAGATTCAGGTGAGAATCCAGTTGTAGAATTCTGCTGTTCTCGTAGTCGCAGTCGCATTCGCCATGACAGTCGCAGTGGCAACGGCCTTAGGATCCAATGGAATCCTAAGGATTCCTAGGGATTTCTACGGATGCCTCAGCCTGCCTCAGTTTCAGCCTCAGCCTCAGCCTGCCTCGGCTTGCCTCAGCCTCAGCCTCAGCCTCAGCCTGCCTCGGCCTCAGCCTCAGCCTGCCTCAGCCTCAGCCTCAGCCTGCCTCGGCCTCAGCCTGCGTCAGCCTCAGCCTGCCTCAGCCTCAGCCTCAGCCTCAGCCTCAGCCTCAGCCTCAGCCTCAGCCTCAGCCTCAGCCTCAGCCTCAGCCTCAGCCTCAGCCTCAGCCTGCATCGGCTTGCCTCAGCCTCAGCCTCAGCCTGCCTCGGCCTCAGCCTGCCTCGGCCTCAGCCTGCCTCAGCCTCCCCTCCTCCCCCCCCCATTCAGCCTCACCTTGTCTCAGCTTCGGCCTGCCTCGGCCTCATCCTCAGCCTCAGCCTCAGTCTCAGCCTCAGCCTGTCTCGGCCTGAGCCTGCCTCGGCCTCAGCCTCAGCCTGCCTCAGCCTCAGCCTGCCTCAGCCTCAGCCTCAGCCTGTCTCAGCCTCAGCCTGCCTCAGCATCAGCCTCAGCCTGCCTCAGCCTGCCTCGGCTTGCCTCGGCCTCAGCCTCAGCCTGCTTCGGCCTCAGCCTCAGTCTCAGCCTGCCTCAGCCTCAGCCTCAGCCTGCCTCAGCCTCAGCCTGTATCAGCCTCGGCCTCAGCCTGCCTCAGCCGCAGCTTGCCTCAGCCTCAGCCTCAGCCACAGCCTCAGCCTCAGCCTCAACCTGTTCAGCTTCAGCCTCATCCTGAGCCTGCCTCGGCTTGCCTCAGCCTCAGCCTCAGCCTGCCTCGGCCTCAGCCTCAGCCTCAGCCTGCCTCAGCCTCAGCGTCAGCCTCTCAGCCTCAGCCTGCATCAGCCTCAGCGTCAGCCTCAGCCTACCTCAGCCTCAGCCTGCCTCAGCCTCAGCCTGCATCAGCCTCGGCCTCAGCCTGCCTCAGCCGCAGCTTGCCTCAGCCTCAGCCACAGCCTCAGCCTCAGCCTCAACCTGTTCAGCTTCAGCCTCTTCCTGAGCCTGCCTCGGCTTGCCTCAGCCTCAGCCTCAGCCTGCCTCGGCCTCAGCCTCAGCCTCAGCCTGCCTCAGCCTCAGCGTCAGCCTCTCAGCCTTAGCCTGCATCAGCCTCAGCCTCAGCCTCAGCCTGCCTCAGCCTCAGTCTCAGCCTGCCTCAGCCTTAGCGTGCCTCAGCCTCAGCCTCACAGTTGGCTCCGGGCAATCCACATATGGTACAGGAATGGTGTTCTGGGAACACGAAGAACACGAAGTGGGCTACAGTTGGCTCCGGGCATTCAAAATGTGGCCTGGGAATGGTGTTCTGGGAAGACGAAGAAGACGAAGTGGCCTACTGTTGGCTCCGGGTATTCGAAATGTGGCCTGGGAATGGTGTTCTGGGAAGACGAAGAACACGAAGTGGCCTACAGTTGGTTCCGGGCATTCGAAACGTGGCCTGGGAATGGTGTTCTGGGAACACGAAGAACACGAAGTGGCCTACAGTTGGCTCCGGGCTTTGAATACATGCTTGGGAAGGGTGTTTTGGGGAGTCCTCGGATCCTCCCCGGCACCCGCCCAGACCCCCCAGAAGAGTCCCGGGGAGTCCCCGGATTCTGCCCGGCATCCGCCCAGACCCCCCTGGGGAGTCAAGATGCTGTCTTTTGAGCCCACTAGAAACCTATCAGTCTTCGCTGTTAGGTAAATAGTCCAATTATCCCGGCAAAGCAACCTAACAGCGATGTCTGGAAGCATTCCCCAGTTGTAGAATTCTGCTGTTCTCGCAGTTGCAGTCGCATTCGCGATGACAGTCGCAGTGGCAACGGCCTTAGGATCCAATGGAATCCTAAGGATTCCTAGGGATTCCTAAGGCATCCTTAGGCATCCTTAGGAATCCATCGGAATCCTTAGGAAACCTCAGCCTCAGCCTCAGCCTCAGCCTCAGCCTGCCTCGGCTTGCCTCAGCCTCAGCCTCAGCCTGCCTCGGCCTCAGCCTCAGCCTGTCTCAGCCTCAGCCTCAGCTTGCCTCGGCCTCAGCCTGCGTCGGCCTCAGCCTCAGCCTGCCTCAGCCCAAGCCTCAGCCTCAGCCTCAGCCTGCCTCGGCTTGCCTCAGCCTCAGCCTCAGCCTGCCTCGGCCTCAGCCTGCCTCGGCCTCCGCCTGCCTCAGCCTCCCCTCCTCCTCCCCCTCCCCTCCCCTCCTCCCCCCCCCCCCCCCCCCCCCCCTCCCCCTCCCCCCCCCTTCCCCTCTCCCTCTCCATTCAGCCTCACCTTGTCTCAGCTTCGGCCTGCCTCGGCCTCATCCTCAGCCTCAGCCTCAGTCTCAGCCTCAGCCTGTCTCGGCCTGAGCCTGCCTCGGCCTCAGCCTCAGCCTGCCTCAGCCTCAGCCTGCCTCAGCCTCAGCCTCAGCCTGTCTCAGCCTCAGCCTGCCTCAGCATCAGCCTCAGCCTGCCTCAGCCTGCCTCGGCTTGCCTCGGCCTCAGCCTCAGCCTGCTTCGGCCTCAGCCTCAGCCTCAGCCTGCCTCAGCCTCAGCCTCAGCCTGCCGCAGCCTCAGCCTGCATCAGCCTCGGCCTCAGCCTGCCTCAGCCGCAGCTTGCCTCAGCCTCAGCCACAGCCCCAGCCTCAGCCTCAGCCTGCCTCAGCCCAAGCCTCAGCCTCAGCCTGCCTCGGCTTGCCTCAACCTCAGCCTCAGCCTGCCTCGGCCTCAGCCTCAGCCTCAGCCTGCCCCAGCCTCAGCGTCAGCCTCTCAGCCTCAGCCTGCATCAGCCTCAGCCTCCGCCTCAGCCTGCCTCAGCCTCAGTCTCAGCCTGCCTCAGCCTCAGCCTGCCTCAGCCTCAGCCTCAGCCTGCGTCAGCCTCAGCCTCAGCCTGCCTCAGCCTCAGCCTCAGCCTCAGCCTCAGCCTCAGCCTCAGCCTGCCTCGGCTTGCCTCAGCCTCAGCCTCAGCCTGCCTCGGCCTCGGCCTGCCTCGGCCTCGGCCTGCCTCAGCTCGGGCATTCAAGATATGGCACATGATTGGTGTTCTGGGAACACGAAAATCACGAAGTGGCCGACAGTTAGCTCCGGGCAATCAAAATATGGTACAGGAATGGTGTTCTGGGAAGACGAAGAACACGAAGTGGCCTACAGTTGGCTCCGGGCATTCAACATGTGGCCCGGGAATGGTGTTCTGGGAACACGAAGAAGACGAAGTGGGCTACAGTTGGCTCCGGGCATTCAAAATGTGGCCTGGGAGTGGTGTTCTGGGAAGACGAAGAAGACGAAGTGGCCTACAGTTGGCTCCGGGCATTCAAAATGTGGCCTGGGAATGGTGTTCTGGGAACACAAAGAACACGAAGTGGCCTACAGTTGGCTCCGGGCATTCAAGATGTGGCCTGGGAATGGTGTTCTTGGAATGGATCCCTAGGGATTCCTAAGAATTCCCAAGGATTCCTAAGGATTCCTGGGGCTGACCCTTTTGTCCGGTTTTGTCGGGATCCCGCCCAGACCTCCCTGGGGCGTCAAGATGCTCTCTTTTGAGCCCACTAGGAACCTATCAGCAAAAGCTGTTAGGTAAAAATAGTCTGGGGACAATTTTTGGAATATTTTTTGACCTTTTTGGTGTATTTTTGGGGTATTTTTGGGGTATTTTTTTTTTCCCTTGAAAATCCCCTTGTAGGGGGACACGCCCGACATAATGCTCTGATATTTGTGTACTGAGTGTTCGGCTTGGACGTGCGCCTCCAGCAGAAGCACGCAGTACCAGTATGTCCCTCTGCACCTCAGGTCCGGAGGGACGGTCGTCCAGCGTGCGCACAAGAAGGCAGGGTAAGGAATGGACTGGGGTGGACCCCTGCCTTCGGCCTCTGGATACTCTGCTCCTCGGGCTGTGTGGCCTGGTAGACTGCCAGGGCTCTTCCAGCGTTCCTCTGCCTCCTCCGCCTCCGCTGCATCCTCCCTCCCCCACCTTCCCGCACCTCGTGCTGCGGTTGCTCCTCTTCCCGAGGAGACGAACCGCAGCCAAGCCACTCGTCCGCAGACGATCTGTATGCACCGTACCGCGCTGGTGCCTCCCGAGGCGTTGTCGATCTTCGACCCATGAATGGTGCGGCGCATAGTTTATGGGCCCCGAGGAGCCCCCAAGCTGTGCTCCGCACCACGTTGGAGCGGGGCCTCTGAACGGAGTCCAGGCATGGTGCGGTGTATGAGCGCCGGTCTCGCACCGTGGGGGCCCAGGCCAAGAGACACCCTGCTTGCCTCCAGGCAGGGTGCCCCTGGGTATTCTGGGCTTTCGATGGTCTTGCTG
>CAUYUJ010021838.1:0-20000 GCA_963575745.1 Prorocentrum cordatum | reverse complement strand
TGCTGATGATGAGGATGATGATGACGAGGATGATGATGCTGCTGATGATGATGCTGCTGATGATGATGCTGATGATGATGATGGTAGTGGTGATTATGATGATGATGATGATGATGATGATGATGATGATGATGATGATGATGATGATGATGAGGAGGAGTTGGATGATGAGGAGAAGGAGGCTGATGATGATGATGATGATGATGATGATGATGATGAGGATGAGGATGAGGATGAGGATGAGGAGCAGGCTGAGGAGGAGGTGGACGAGGAGCAGGAGGAGGATGATAAGGAGCGAGGAGGAGGAGGAAAAGGAGGAGCGAGGAGGAGGAGGAAGAAGTCGGTGTAACTAAGTGGTTGTGGAAGGAGGGGGAGGAGGAGGAGGAGGAGGAGGAGGAGGAGGAGGAGGAGGAGGAGGAGGAGGAGGAGGAGGACGAGGAGGACCACTGTAAACCCAACACTCATCAACGATATTTGAATCCACCCTCCCTCGAAGCACCCTCTTCATAGGCCCCTAGAAGGGTTCTTTTCCACTGAAGGAAGTGTCCCATGGGGGGACAGTCGTGTGAGAATCCTCAAGCGTGCCAAACCATCATTCTTAGGACTTCAACGCCACGGGTCAACCTGAGCGTTGCGTCTTGTCGATCCCGAATCGCGACAGAATACCATTCCTGGGACTTCAACACCGCGAATCAACATAACTGCTGTGCCCTGGAAATCTTGATTCGTTCCCATACGCACTTTCTGGTACGTTAACTATGCGACTCTTCTGAACTCGTGCAACGCTTGAGAACGAATGTGCTCGGCGCTAAGACGAGAGACACATTTTGAAAAGGAACCGCCTAAATCCGTGAAGCTCTTGCTGTTTGTTCAAACGCATGTGCGCGGTGCTCAGGCGAGAGCCACAAGTTCAAAATGTGCGCGGCACTAAAGCGAGAACCACATTCTGAAAACGACCCGCCCTCGATCTGTGAAGCTCTTGCAACTTTCGGAAGCGAATGTGCGCGGCACTGAGGCGAAACCACATTTTGAAAACGGCCCGCCCTCAATTCATGAAATTCTTCGCAATTTTTTAGTCCGACTGTGCGGGGTATTCAGGCGAGAGCCACATTTTGAAAACGGCTGGCCCTCAATTCGTGAAGGTCTTGCAATGTGTTCAAACGAATGTGCGCGGCACGAAGACAAGAGCCACATGTTGTAAACCACCCGCCCCCCCCATCTGTGAAGCTGCTGCCAGATTTTTGAGCTTGAGGCGCATGGGTGGTAGGGAAGTCTCAGGCGAAACGCCTGGCTCGCCCTTCCGACTGGCTTCGGGGTGCGATGGTGAGGAGAGTTATTCGTGAGGAAAGTGTGATGATGCTGCTGCTAATGATGATGCTGCTGACGATGAGGATGATGATGACGACGACGATGACGATGATGATGATGATGATGATGATGATGATGATGCTGATGATGATGATGATGCTGATGATTCGTGATGATGATGATGATGATGATGATGATGATGATGATGATGATGATGATGATGATGATGCTGATGATTCGTGATGATGATGATGATGATGATGATGATGATGATGATGATGATGATGATGATGATGATGATGATGAGGAGGAGGAGGAGGAGGAGGAGGAGGAGGAGGAGGAACGAGGAGCGACCCGGCGCCCCAGGCGCTCAGGGCGACGCTGGAGGCCGTCGAGAGGCCCGCAACCGTGGAGGGCTTCTCTCCTTTCGCCCGGGGGGCCTGGATCTCGGCCTGGTGGGGCCTGCCGGCCTTGGGCGCTTCACTCGCTCGCCTGGTGGGGCCTGCCAGCCTCGGGCATGCCAGCCTCGGACCTGCCAGCCTTGGGCCTGCCAGCCGTGGCTTTCTTTCGAAGAGGAATCAGCGGCATATTTTGGAGGTCCGCGGAGATGTCTTGGGCCCTCATGCCGCTGTGATTGTCGCGCGCCTCGCCAGAATTGAAGCGACGTGTATACCGGAGGTTGGTCGGAGGGTGTCTCTGCACGTACTCAGCCTAGAAGTAAAATAAGCTCCGCGGAGGGCCAGGGGCTCCTTCCAAGGTGGCCGTGGACTGTGGACTCGTGAGTACTGGTCGAAGCCCAGTGTCGTTCTCGAGTTGTATCCCAGCTTCGGTCGGCAGCAGAGGCTTCCCGCACATTGGGGCATGTGTGTCTTCCATATTCATGAACATTCGCTCGCTGCGAGCTACGCTCTAGCGCCATGCGCTGGTTCAGCGGCCACTCGGCCTCGCGTTCACAATCGGTTATCGATGTCTCTGCGCGCCTCCATGCAGCGTCATTCGTTCGCCTCGTTCGCTTTGCGCGATGAAGACATCGAGGATGGAGTTCCGAGGTTTTCCTCTTTCGGGATTCTGGGCGTCGCCACACCAGGATTTTCTAGGAAATTCTGGTCAGAACCCACCCCTGGAGAGGTTGGGAAGAACAGGGGCCATCGAGGAAAGGAATCATTGACGTTTTCGCCGCTTCTGGGCATCTGGTGCACTTCCTGGGACTCGGGACTCGGGCTTTCACCAAACTGTCCAGGATGAAAAGCCAATCTAGGCCCCCCAATTTCTCAACTGAGGTGCTCCCCTCAGCCCTCGCATTTTCTTGCTCGTCAGGGAAAACCTTCGTTCCCCGTCTGTTTGGGCCCGCCCTCCTGAGACTTCCTCACAATTTGGCCTGACGCTTCCTCGCAACTTGCGTAAGATTTCAGAGTTGAGAGTATTTGTGTTTTCGCCACTCAGGATGCTTTCGCCTGGGGGTTTCCTTGAATGAAAGAGCGCGATCTGTAGGCGTCTGAGTGGGGGGGGAGGTTTCAAGCCAGCCCCGCCCCCTAAACATGCCAGACGTACGGAAACCAGGGCGACTCCCTCCCCCGCCCCCTTCGCGCATAGGGGAGGGGGCTTTCAACACCCCCCCCGTCGGCGTCGGCAAACGACGACGACAAGGAGGAGGAGGAGGAGGAGTAGGAGGAGGAGGAGGAGGAGAAGAAGGAGAAGTAGAAGGAGGAGGAGGAGGAGGAGGAGGAGGACGACGTCGCCGACCGGCGCCAGGGGTGGGTGTTGAACCCCCCTCCTCTTGCGCGAGGGGGTGGGAGTTTTGTGGGCAGGGGGGGTCTGTGTGAGGTGGGGGCGTCCGGTTCGCCAGCTGCTTGGGATGTTTCGCACCCAAGCACCCGTGAAACGCGCTTTCCCTTCGATTTATTCGCCATGCCCTATGTATGGGTTTCAATTATTTGCAGAGCCCTCCCCCTCACTCCTCCCGCTTTCCCCATTAAATGTCAGAATCACGTGCGCTGAGGCTCACACAAATTCACTTATAGTTCTTCAGGCTCACCCATACTTAGACTCGCTCATGCTACTGTTCCCTCGTGCTCGGACTCAGTATTCCCTCGTGCTTAGGCTCAGTAAACCTCAGACTCGCTCACACTCGAACCCACTCATGCGCGTATCCAAACATACTCATATTCATTCATAATTACTCAGACTCGATCGCATTTATCGAAGACGCCTACGGCGAATCACCGCCGGCCCCCTGCTTTTTAGAATCGCCCATGTGGCCGAGCGTTGTGGCAAGAGCTCCGCCAAGTTATCGGACCATGTGTTCCCCCAACCGTTGTGGAAACCCTCCGGGGAACATTTGGGGCAGGATGGCGGGGAAGATCAGGAGGAGGCGGAGGTGATCTTTTCTTCATGGTTTTGCCGATCGGCGCGGGCCCCAAGACCCCCCTTCCCCCCCTTCCCCCCCTCCCCATGGAGTAGATCTTGGCTGTTTTTGGCGCCTGTTTCGAGCGGGCGGAGTCCCCCCCATAATGGACGCACTGCTGCAAACAGTCGTGCTAAGCAGAGGTCTGGAGCCAGACCTCCCCCTCCCCCCCCTTCCCTCCCAATGTCGAAACGCCGAACAAACAACTCACGAGGAGGAGGTGGAGGAGGAGGAGGAGGAGGCGGAGGAGGAGGTGGAGGAGGAGTAGGAGGAGGAGGGGACATCTCGGGAGCCTCTTGGGACACTCTTGGGGCCTCCTGGGAGCTTCCTGGGAGCCTCTTGGAGTCATCTTGGGGGCTTCCTTGGGCCTCTTGGGGGCCTTTGGGGGCTTCTCGGGGGCCTCTTTGGCCGTCTTGCTGGGCTCCTGGCCCGTCTGACGCCGTCGGAAGCCGTCTTGGGGGCCTCTGGGCCGACTTGGGGCCCCCTTGGGGTGCTCCAGGGCCGTCTTGGAGGCTTCCTGGGGCGTCTTAGAGGCCTCTTGGGCCGTCTTGGGCCCTCCTGGGGCCGTCTTGGGGGCCTCTTGGGCCGTCATGGGGCCCTCTTGGAGACCTCGTGGGCGATCTTGGGGCGATCTTGAGCCGTCGGTAGGCCGAAAAGAAGCAAAGGCCAAAATCCTTTCAACACCTAAGGCAAATCATTGATTTGGGCCTCTGCGAAACTTCCTGGAGGCCCTCTTGGAGGCCTCTTGGGCCGTCTTGGGCCATCTTAGAGCCATCTTCGGCAGTCTTGGTGGGCTCCTGACCCGTCTGACGCCGTCGGAAGCCGTCTTGGGAGCCTCTCTGTGCCGACTTGGGGCCCTCTTGGGGTGCTCCAGGGCCGTCTTGGAGGCTTTCTTGGGCGTCTTAGAGGTCTGTTGGGCCGCCTTTGGGCCCTCTTGGGCCGTTCTGGTTGGGCCATCTTGGGGCGATCTTTGGGGGCTCTTGGGCCGTCTCGGGCCGTTGGAAAGCCGAAAATAATCAAATACCAAAATCCTTCAAACACCTTAGGATCATTTATGATTTTGGCCCTTTCGGACCTTCCTGGAGGCCCTCTGGGAGGCCTCTTGGGCCGTGTTGGGCCATCTCATGGCCATCTTGGGCCGTCTTGGTGGGCTCCTGGCCCGTCTGACGCCGTCGGAGGCCGTCTTGGGGGCCTCTCTGGGCCGATTAGGGACCCTCTTGGGGTGCACCAGGGCCGTCTTGGAGGCTTCATGGGGCGTCTTAGAGGCCTCTTGGGCCGTCTTTGGGCCCTCCTGGGGCCGTCTTGGGCGCCTCTTGGGCAGTCCTGAGGCCATCTTGGAGACCTCTTGGGCGCTCCGGGGGCGATCTTTGGGGCCTCTTGGGCCGTCTTGGGCCGTCGGAAGGCAGAAAAAGAGCAAATACGACAGTCTTTCAAAAATCTAAGGAGAATCAATTATTTTAGCCTCTTCGGGCCCTCCTGGAGGACCTCTCGGAGGCTTCTTGGGCCGTCTTGGAGGCCTCTTGGGCAGCTCTTAGGCAGTCTTGGGCCGTCTTGGAGGCTTCTTGGGCGGACTTGGAAGTATCTTGGACCCGTCTTGGAGGCCATCTTGGCCATCTTGGAGGCATCTTGGAGGCCAGCTTGGGCCATCTTGGAGCCGTCTGGAGCAGGAAAATCCTTGGCAACTGGGTCTTCCGGCCCTCTGGGTGGCTGGCGCGACGGGCCGGAGCCCCAGGGAGAGTCTTTTTGGAAAAGAGCCCAAACCAAAACGGTAGTGTCTAGCACGCCGGGCACCCCTGTGACAAGCATAGGGGGCGGCGGGTGACGGAAAGCGCGCGTAGCGTCTCGATCCTAGACGCCTACGGCGAATCACCGCCGCCACCTGCCTTTTTGGAAGCGCCTATGTGGCCGAACGTTGAGGCCAGACTGCCAAGGTATCGGAACTGATGTTCCTCGAATCGGTTTGGAAAGCCTTCGGGGAACACGTGGGCATCTTGAAGGTCATCTTGGCCGCCTGGAGGCCATTTTGACCCTTTCGGGCCTTCTTGGAGGACGTCTTGGAGGGCTCTTGGGCCGTCTTGGAGGTCATCTTGAGCGTCTTGGAGGCCTCTTGGGCCGTCTTGGGGGCCTCTTGGGGCCGTCTTGGGCCTCTTGGGCGATCTTTGGGGGCGCTTGGGCAGTCTCGGGCTGTCGGAAGGCCGAAAAGAAGCAAATGCCACAATCCTTCCAAAACCCATGGGAAATCAATTTTCGGCTTTCCTGGAGGCCCTCTTGGATGCCTCTTGGGCCGTCTCGGGCCATCTTAGTGTCATCTTCGACCGATTTGGTGGGCCCCTGGCCCGTCCGACGCCGTCGGAAGCCGTTTGGGGGGCCTCTCTGAGCCGACTTGGGGCCCTCTTGAAATGCTCCAGGGCCGTCCTGGAGGCCATCTTGGGCGTCTTCAAAGCCTCCTGGGCCGTCTTGGGGCCCTCTTGGGGCAGTCTTGGGGGCATCTTGGAGGCCTCTTGGGCGATCTTTGGGCGATCTTAGGGGGCTCTTCGGCCGCCTCGGGCCGTCGGAAGGCCGAAAAGAAGCAAATGTCACAATCCTTCAACAACCTATGTAAAATCAATGTGTTGGCCTTTTCTGGCCTTCCTCGAGGCCCTCTTGGAGGCCTCTTGGGCCATCTTGGAGGCCTCTTCGGGGCTTCTTGGGCCGTTGTGAAGGCATCTTGAGGCCATCTTGACCGTCTTGGAGGCCATCATTGCCGTCTTGGAGGCCCTTTTGGGGGCCCTCTTGGCGCCTTCTTGGAGGCCTCTTGGGCCGCTCTGGGACCATCTTGGAGGCCTCGTGGGCGATCTTTGGGGCCTCTTGCGCCGTCGTGGGCCGTCGGAAAGCAGAAAAGAAACAAAAGCCAAAATCCTTGAAAAACCGAACAAAAATCAATAATTTTGACTTCTTGTGCCTTCTTGCTCTTGAGGGCCTCTTGGGCCGTCTTGGAGGCCATCTTGGGCGTCTTGGAGGCCATCTTGGGCGTGTTGGAGGCCTCTTGGGCCGTCTGGGGGCCCTCTTGGGGCCATCTTGGAGGCCTCTTGGGCCGCTCTAGGACCATCTTGGAGGCCTCTTGGGCGATCTTGGGGGCCTCTTGCGCCGTCGTGGGCCGTCGGAAAACCGAAAAGAAGCAAAAACCAAAATCTTTGAAAAACCGAATAAACATCAATGATTTTGACTTCTTGTGCCTTCTTGGAGAGGCCTCTTGAGGGCCTCTTGGGCTTGGAGGCCATCTTGGACCATCTCTAGGCCATCTTGGCCATGTTGAAAGACATCATGTCGGCCATCTTCGATCACCTTGGCCATCTTGCAGGCCATCTTGGGCCATCTTCGCGATCTTTGGAGGGTGTCCCTAGCGAAACTGCTGTTTTTGGGGCTTTGCAGCCACCTCTGGGCAAGCGTCCCGGGACCCCGGCGGGACGGGCCCAGGGGGAGTTCTTTCCGAAACAGAACCAACACCGATAGGGTTCAGCACGCCAGGCACCCCTGCGATGAATCGACAGGGGGCGGCGGATCGAAGACGCCTACGGCGAATCACCGCCGCCCCCTGCCTTTTAGTAGCGCCTATGTGGCCGAACGTTGAGGCCAGCCCTGCCAAGCTATCGGACCATGTGTTCCCCGAATCGGTTTGGAAAGCCTTCGGGTAATACGTGGGAAGGTCATCTTGGAGACCTCTTGGGCCGTCTTGGGGGCCTCTTGGGGCCGTGTCTTGGGCCTCTTGGGCGATCTTTGGGGGCACTTGGGCCGTCTCGGGCCGTCGGAAGGTAGAAGAAAAAAAGCAAATGCCACAATCCTTCAAAAACCCATGGGAAATCAATGATTTTGGCCTTTTCGGGCCTTCCTGGAGGCCCTCTTGGAGGCCTCTTGGGCCGTCTTGGGCCATCTTAGGGCCATGTTCGGCCGTCTTGGTGCGCTCCTGGTCCGTCTGACGCCGTCGGAAGCCGTTTGGGGGGCCTCTATGGGCCGACTTGGGGCCCTCTTGGAATGCTCCAGGGCCGTCTTGGAGGCCATCTTGGGCGTCTTAAAGGCCTCCTGTGCCGTTTTGGGGGCCTCTTGGGGCCGTCTTGGGGCCTTCTTGGGCCGTTCTGGGGCCATCTTGGAGGCCTCTTGGGCGATCTTTGGGCGATGTTTGGAGGCTCTTGGGCCGCCTCGGGCCGTCGGAAGGCCGAAAAGAAGCAAATGCCACAATCCTTCAACAACCTATGTAAAATCAATGTTGTTGGCCTCTTGTGGCCTTCCTGGAAGCCCTCTTGGAGGCCTCTTGGGCTGTCGAGCCAACTTCGGCCATCTTGGTGGGTTCCTGGCACGTCTGACGCCGTCGGGAGCTGTCTTGGGGGCCTTTCTGGGCCGACTTGGGGTCCTCTTGGGGCGCTTCGGGACCGTCTTGGAGGCCATCTTGGGCGTCTTGGAGGCCATCTTGGGCGTGTTGGAGGCCTCTTGGGCCGTCTTGGGGCCCTCTTGGGGCCGTCTTGGAGGCCACTTGGGCCGTCATGGGGCCCTCTTGGGGGCCTCTTGGGCGATCTTGGGAGCCTCTTGGGCCGTCTTGGGCCGTCGGAAAGCCGAAAAGGCGCAAATGCCAGAAGCCTTCAAACACCTAAGGAACATCAATGATTTTGGCCTCGTCGGGCCTTCCTGGAGGACCTCTTGGAGACCTCTTGGGCTGTCTTTGAGGCCATCTTGGCGGTCTTCGAGCAACTTGGAGGCCATCCTGGGACACCCTGGCCGTCTTGGAGGCCATCTTGGGCCATCTTGGGGCAAGTAAGGCGACTAGAGGCGGGTTTTCCAGGTGGCCGGCGGACGGGCCGAAGCCCCAGGGGTAGTTCTTTTGAAAAAACGACCAAAACCAAAAGCCATATCATCTGGCACGCCAGGCACCCTTTTGATAAATCAAGAGGGGGCGGCGGATCGAAGACGCCTACGGCGAGTCACCGCCGCCCCCTGCCTTTGTGGAAGCGCCTATGTGGCCGAACGTTGAGGCCAGACCTGCCAAGCTATCGGACCATGTGTTCCCCGAATCGGTTTGGAAAGCCTTCGGGGAACACGTGGGCATCTTGAAGGTCATCTTGGCCGTCTGGAGGCCATTTTGACGCTTTCGGGCCTTCTTGGAGGACGTCTTGGAGGGCTCTTGGGCCGTCTTGGAGGCCATCTTGAGCGTCTTGGAGACCTCTTGGGCCGTCTTGGAAGCCTCTTGGGGCCGTGTCTTGGGCCTCTTGGGCGATCTTTGGGGGCACTTGGGCCGTCTCGGGCCGTCGGAAGGCAGAAAAAAAGCAAATGCCACAATCCTTCAAAAACCCATGGAAAATCAATGATTTTGGCCTTTTCGGGCCTTCCTGGAGGCCCTCTTGGAGGCTTCTTGGGCCGTCTTGGGCCATCTTGGGGCCATGTTCGGCCGTCTTGGTGCGCTCCTGGTCCGTCTGACACCTTCGGAAGCCGTTTGGGGGGCCTCTATGGGCCGACTTGGGGCCCTCTTGGAATGCTCCAGGGCCGTCTTGGAGGCCCATCTTGGGCGTCTTAAAGGCCTCCTGTGCCGTCTTGGGGCCCTCTTGGGGCCGTCTTGGGGCCCTCTTGGGCCGTTCTGGGGCTCTTGAAGCTCTCTTGGCCCATCTTGGGGCCCTCTTTGGCCCGACAAAGTCACGCGACAAGATGTGGGGCTCCGGGAGTTTTCGGAAATGTCGGTCCAGGCTCCGAATTGACTCCTCACAGCTGAGGACCGAGGCTCAGGGGATTGGGCAAAGGACCCGAGGACACGCCCACTCCGTGCCCAGCGGCACGGTGGTGGATATTCTACACGCTTCGCGTAGCCCTACCAGTCCATCCAGAAACGACGCCCAGGCGAATTGACCTGATCAGCATGTGGGGGAGCACGCAGCGAAATAGAGGACGGGAAGCCGTCATACCTGAAGAGAGGGAGGATTGAGGAGGAACCAGATGACGACGATGACGACGATGATGCTGATAATGGTGCTGCTGCTGATGATGATGATGCTGCTGCTGATGATGCTGCTGCTGATGATGCTGATGATGCTGAAGATGGTGATGCTGATGATGGTGATGGTGATGATGATTATGATGATTACGACGGTGATGATGGTGATTATGATGACGTAGTTGATGATAATGCTGATGATGATGGTGCTGCTGACGCTGATGATGCTGATGATGATGCTGATGGTGATGACGATGATGATAATCATGATGATTGTGATGATGATGACTGTGATGATAATGATGGTGATGCTCATGCTGATGATGATGCTGATACTGATTCAGATGATGATGATGATGATGATGCTGATGCTGATGCTGACTCTGCTGCTGCTGCTGCTGCTGATGATGAGGATGATGATGATGATGCTGATGCTTCTGCTGCTGATGATGACGATGAGGATGCTGATGCTGCTGACGATGCTGCTGCTGCTGATGATTATGATGCTGCTGATGATGATTATAATGACGATGATGCTGACAACGCTGCTGCTGATGATGATGCTGCTGAGGATGCTGATGCTGATGCTGATGATGATGCTGATGATAATGATGATGATGATGCTGATGATGATGACGATGATGATGCTGATGATTATGCTCATGATGACGCTGACGATGCTGATGATGATGATGACGATGATGATGATGAGGATGATGATGATGATGATGATGCTGATGGTGGTGATGGTGACGATGATGATGCTTATGCTGATGATGATGCTGATGATGATGATGCTGCTGCTGATGATGATGACGCTGATGAATATGAAGATGCTGATGATGATGCTCATGATGCTGCTGCTGATGATGATGATGATGATGCTGAGGATGCTGATGCTGCTGATGATGATGCTGATGATGCTGATGATGCTGCTGCTGCTGATGATGATGATGAGGACGATGATGACGACGACGATGATGATGATGCTGCTGCTGATGATGCTGATGATGCTGATGCCGCTGATGCTGCTGATGATGATGCTGCTGCTGATGACGATGCTGATGATGCTGATGATGCTGATGATGATGATGATGATGATGATGATGATGATGATGACGATGATGGTAGAATGATTGATGTATGAGATGATGCTGATGATCGCTGATGATGATGAATTATAATGATGCTGTATATGTATGATGCTGCTGATGATATAGATGATGATGATGCTGCTGCTGCTGCTCGATGAGCTAGATGCAATGATGATTGATGATGAGATGATGATGATGATGATGATGATGAGGCGGGTGGATGATGAGGAGGGCGCGGAGGAGAAGAGGAAGGAAGAGGAGGAGGAGGAGGCGAGGGATGAAGGAGAGGCGGAGGAGGAAGGAGGAGGAGGAGGAGGAAATGAGGAGGAGGAGGAGGAGGAGGAGGCGGCGGAGGCGGCGGAGGCGGAAAAGATGCGGTGGAGGAGGCGGTAGCCGGAGGCGGAGGCCGGAAGGTGAGGAAGGAGGAGGAGGAGGAGGAGGAGGAGGACGGTGAGGGAGGAAGGAGGAGGAGGAGGAGGAAGGGGAGGAGGGGAGAGGAGGAGGGGAAGGAGGAGGGGAGCGGGAGGATGGAGATGGAGGAGGAAGGAGGAAGGAGGAAGCGGGGAGGAGGGAGGAGGAGGAGGAAGGAGGAGGAGGAAAGGAGGAGGGGAGGAAGGGAAGGGAGGAGAAGGAGGAAGGAGGAGGAGGGAGGACGGAGGAGGGAAGGAGGAGGAGGCAGGAGGGGAGGAGGAGGAGGAGGAGGAGAGGAGGCGGAAGGGAGGAAGACGGAGGGAGGAGGCTGGAGGAGGAGGAGGAGGAGGATGAGGGAGGGAGGAGGGGAGGAGGAGAGTAGGAGGAGGATTAGAGAGGATGTGGAGAGAGGAGGGGTGAGGGAGGAAGGAGTATGAGTGAGGAGGATGAGGAGGGGAGCGAGGAGGAGGAGGAGAGTAGGAGGAAGGAGGAAGGAGGAAGAGGAGGAGGAGGAGGAGGAGGAGGAGTACTATTAGGGGGCAGAGGACGAATAAGTGGAGGAGGGCGAACAGAAAGGCCAGAGGCCGCTTGTATGCTTCTCGGAGTTCTGTTCGGATGTCTCGACAGAGTTTCTTGCAGGCCTGTTGGGGCGTCTTGGGGGCCGTTTGACGGTCCCAGGGGCTTCTTGAAGCGTCTTGGGGTGCCTTGGGGAGGCCTTTGGGCCTCTTGGGGGCCTCTTGGGGGTCTGTAGGGGGTATGTTTGGAAACAGATCGGAGGCCTCTTGGAGCCTCTTGGGCACCTCTTTGGGCCCTCTTGGGGCACGCTTGGGAGCCTCGGGGGCCATCCTGGAAGTGATCGATCAAAGAAGGGGCTGGGGGGGGCTCAATTACGGTCCTCACACCGAGAAGCCAAACTTGCCCCTTAACCTTGGTAACATCAATGATTGTGGCCTTCTCGCCGAGGACTTTTTGGACGCTCCGACACCCCGCGGGGTGCTCCGTCCAGGACCAGGGGGAGGGGATAGGGGGAAAGGTCAAGCTACCCACCCGCCCGCAAGCCGTCTAGCTCACTTCCACCCGCCCTCCCAACACATAAGTAACACCCGAGCCTGAGCAAGTTCCGCGGTCGTCTTTGGATGGGCAGCTACTGGGGACCAAAACCGACACTATGCGCGCGACGCTGGGGCGAGGTGCGCCACGCGTGCCAGGGGCGCCACGTGCGCCAGGCACCCCTGGGGCCCGAGCGTGCCAGGCACGCCTGGTGCTCCGCGTGCGCCAGGTGTGCCGCATACTCGAGCCGTGCCAGGTGCGCCACGTTCGGGGCACGTGCAAAGTGTGTCAAGTTCGCCTGCGCACGTGACGGCACACATCGGGAAACATGTCGGCCCCCACCATCCTTGTGGACAACTCATGCCCTTCATTGTGTCTGGTGGGCCTGCGCACAACAGGCCATACGCCACCACCCCCGCCGTCCCTGTCAAAAACTACTCGACAGTGATCGCGGGCTGGGTGGCCGTGCATGGTCCAAGGTTAGCCTCGAGGTGCATGCTGTAGTAGTTTTTGTTGAGGCTGATAGCCCTGCGCACCGCAGGGAATATGCTGACACCCCCGCCGACCTTGTCAAAAGCAATACAAAGCGTTCGCGCGCCTCACGAACATGACTCAAGACTCTACCCCACAGTGTACTTTGTATGGTTTTCAACACGGATGGTGGGGGGGGCCGCATCGGGTTGGCCGCGCAGGCTCCACATTTTGAGGCAGAGTGCGCTTTGTATTGTTCTTTGACAGGAATGGTGGGGGGTGGCCCGCATGGGGTCGGCATGGTTCCGGGTTGGTCGCCGGCTGGGTTTGGGAGGGGGTGTATATTAATACGGAACCGTGGTCAAGCCACCCCCTAGATACCAAGCCGTCTAGCTCACTCCCACCCGCCCTCCCAACACATAAGTAACACCCGAGCCTGAGCAAGTTCCGCGGTCGTCTTTGGATGGGCAGCTACTGGGGACCAAAACCGACACTATGCGCGCGACGCTGGGGCGAGGTGCGCCACGCGTGCCAGGCGCGCCACGCGCGCCAGGCACCCGTGGGGCCCGAGCGTGCCGAGCACGCCTGGTGTGCCAGATGCGCCGCGTGCTCCGCGTGCGCCAGGTGTGCCGCCTACTCGAGCCGCTCCAGGTGCGCCACGGGGCACGTGCATAGTATGTCAGGTGCGCCTGCGTACGTGACGGCACACATCGGGAAACATGTCGGCCCCCACCATCCTTGTGGACAACCAATGCCCTTCATTGTGTTTGGTGGGCCTGCCTGCGCACAACAGGCCATACGCCACCACCCCCGCGACAGTGATCGCGGGGTGGCCGCGCATGGTCCAAGTTTACCCGCGAGGTGCATTTTGTATTTGTTCCCCACATGTTTCGTGGGGTTCTGGTTTTCTTCCCTGCCGCGGCGCACACGCGTCTCACCTCCTCCTCCTCCTCCCCCTCCTCTTCCTTTCTCCCTCACCCACAGCACAGCATGCGGGCCATGGCGCAGGGCGTGGCAAGTGTGACACTTTCTCGATCTCGTAGGGGGTTCGCAGGGGGTGGTCTCCGAGCGCGGCGTCTATGCGGGTCATGGCGCAGGGCGTGGCAGGTGTGGCACTTTCTCGACCTCGTAGGGGGTGCGCAGGGGTGGTCTCCGAGCGCGGCGTCTATGCGGGCCATGGCGCAGGGCGTGGCAGGTGTGGCACTTTCCTCACCTCGTAGGGGGTGCGCAGGGGGTGGTCTCCGAGCGCGGCGTCTATGCGGGCCTTGGGGCGCGGCGAGGGCGTGGCAGATGTGGCACTTTTTTTTTTTCTCGACGGACCTCGTATGGGGTGCGCATGGTTGGGTTTCCGAGCGCCGGGCGTCCCTATGCGGCCATGGCGTAGGGCCGTGGCAGGTGTGGCACTTTTTCTCGACCACGACCTCGTAGGGGGGATGCCGTGGGGGTTGGGTTTCCATCCCCGAAGGCCCGGGGGGCGGGGGGCGTCTATGCGGCCATGGCGACAGGGCGTGGCAGGTGTGGCACTTTTTTCTCGACACTCGTATGGGGGTGCGCAGGGGTGGTCTCCGAGCGCGGCGTCTATGCGGGCCATGGCGCAGTGGCGTGGCCCGGTGTGGCCTTTTTTTTTTCTCGAACCTCGTAAGGGGGTGCGCAGAGGGTGGTCCTCCGAGCGCGGCCGTCTTATGCGGGCCATGGCGCAGGGCGTGGCAGGTGTGGCACTTCCTCGACCTCGTAGGGGGTGCGCAGGGGGTGGTTTCCGAGCGCGGCGTCTATGCGGGCCATGGCGCAGGGCGTGGCAGGTGTGGCACTTTCTCGACCTCGTAGAGGGGTGCGCAGGGGGTGGTCTCCGAGCGCGGCGTCTATGCGGGCCATGGCGCAGGGCGTGACATGTGTGGCACTTTCTCGACCTCGTAGGGGGTGCGCATGCGCTGGGGGTGGTCTCCGAGCGCGGCGTCTATGCGGGCCATGGCGCAGGGCGTGGCAGGTGTGGCACTTTCTCGATCTCGTAGGGGGTGCGCAGGGGGTGGTCTCCGAGCGCGGCGTCTATGCGGGCCATGGCGCAGGGCGTGGCAGGTGTAACACTTTCTCGATCTCGTAGGGGGTGCGCTAGGGAGTGGCTCCGTGCGCGGGCGCTTCTCGCGGGCCATGGCGCAGGGCGTGGCAGGTGTGACACTTTCTCGATCTCGTAGGGGGGTGCGCAGGGGGTGGTCTCCGAGCGCGGCGTCTATGTGGGCCATGGCGCAGGGCGTGGCAGGTGTGGCACTTTCTCGACCCCGTACGGGGTGCGCAGGGGGTGGTCTCCGAACGCGGCGTCTATGCGGGCCATGGCGCAGGGCGTGGCAGATGTGGCACTTTCTCGACCTCGTAGGGGGGTGCGCAGGGGGTGGTCTCCGAGCGCGGCGTCTATGCGGGCCATGGCGTAGGGCGTGGCAGGCACGGCATATTCTCGACACCACCGGGGGTGCGCAGGGAATGGTCCCCGAGCGGGGCGTTTATTCTATATGCGCCCATGTCGCAGGGCCTGGCAGGCGTGGCACTTTCTCGACACCAGAGGGGGTGCGCAGGGGGTGGTCTTTCTATACGCGCCAATGTCGCAAGGCCTAGCAGGCGTGGCACTTTCTCGACACTAGAGGGGGTGTGCAGGGGGTGGTCTCTCTATACGCGCCCATGTCGCAGGGCCTAGCAGGCGTGGCACTTTCTCGACACCAGATGGGGTGCGCAGGGGGTGGTCTTTCTATACGCGCCCATGTCGCAGGGCCTAGCAGGAGTGGCACTTTCTCGACACCAGCGGGGGTGCGCAGGGGGTGGTCTCTCTATACGCGCCAATGTCGCAGGGCCTAGCAGGCGTGGCCTACAAGGGGGTGCCTTGGGGGTGCGGTCGCTCTCTGTTTCGGGCTCGCACCTCCTCTTCCACCTCGCCTCTTGGGTGGCGTCACCAACGGTATCGGCGGGGCAACGGCCACCAACATCATTCTCACATGCTTCACTTCAACCATCATCACTCCAGCCATACTGTAAGTATGTGGGGTTCCTCGGTAGCGTATTTTCATGGGGATGATCGCCTTCACAGCAGGGAATATGCTGACACCCCCGCCGGCCCACTCAAAAACAATACAATTTGTTCGCCGGCCTCACGAACATGATTCAAGACTTCGCCCACAAATGTATGATATTATGTTCCCAACCATCCTGTGGTGTTGGGTCCTCGTTTTGAAGAAGCTGCGCCCCGCGACCCTCGCGCTTCTCCCCCTCCCTCCTCTTCGCATCATCAGCATCATCTTCCTCCTCCTCCTCCTCCTCCTCCTCCTCCTCATCATCATCATCATCATCATCATCGTCATCATCACCATCACACCCACTGCAGCGTTTCGTGGATAGGGAACTCCACCGAAGGCCCCAGTAGGGGTGGCCACATGAGTCCGCCACACCCAGTACATCGCTTCGTGGCCCCATAGGCAGCTCCACCTAAGGCCCTGGTGGGGGTGGCCACATGCGTCCGCCACACCCAGTACAGCGTTTCGTGGCCCCATAGGGAGCTGCATCTGCGGCCCCAGTGGGGGTGGCCACATGCGCCCGCCAGACCCAATACAGCGTTTCGTTGCCCCATAAGGAACCCCACCTAAGGGCACAGGTGGGAGTGACCACATGCGTCCGCCGCACCCAGTAAGGCGTTTCGTGACCCCATAGGGAGCCCCACCTAGGGCCCGAGTGGGGGTGGCCACATACGTCCGCCACACCTAGTACAGCGTTTCGTGGCCCCATAGGGAACTCCACCTGCGGCCTCAGTGGGGGTGGCCACATGCGTCCGCCACACCCAGTACAGCGTTTCGTGGCCCCATCGACAGCTCCATCTGCAGCCTCAGTGGGGGTGGCCACCTGCGCCCGCCACACCCAGGACAGCGTGTCGTGGCCCCATAGGGAGCTCCACCGAAGGGCACAGGTAGACTGGCCACATGCGTCCGCCACACCCAGTACAACGTTTCGTGGCCCCATAGGCAGCTCCACCTAAAGCCCCAGTGGGGGTGGCCACATGCGTCCGCCACACCCAGTACAGCGTTTCGTGGCCCCATCGACAGCTCCATCTGCGGCCCCAGTCAGGGTGGCCACATGCGTCCGCCACACCCAGTACAGCGTTTCGTGGCCCCATAGGCAGCTCCACCTAAGGCCCCACTTGGGGTGGCCACATGCGTCCGCCACACCAAGTACATCGTTTCGTGGCCCCATAGGGAGCTCCATCTGCGGCCCCAGTCAGGGTTGCCACGTGCGACCGCCACACCCAATACAGCGTTTCGTGGCCCCATAACTAGGCCGCCACACCCAGTACAGCGTGTCGTGGCCCCATAGGGAGCTCCTCCCAGGCCCCAGTGGGGGTGGCCACATGCGTCCGCCATACCCAGTACAGCGTTTCGTGGCCCCATACGGAGCTCTACGCAAGGCCCCAGTCGGGGTGGCCACATGCGTCCGCCACACCCAGTACAGCGGGCTTCGTGGCCCCATAGGAAGCTCCACCTAAGGCCCCAGTGGGGGTGGCCACATGCGTCAGCCACACCCAGGACAGCGTTTCGTCGTCCATTGGGGGCCCCACCGTAGGCCCCAGTGGCACCGCCCGCATGGGTCTCCCCCACCCATTACGGCACGTCCCTCACGCGTTTTGTGGCCACATAGGGAGTTCCACCGAAAGTGGCACCCACAACGCGTTACTCACAACTGCATATGGTTGGGTCTTTCGCCAGGATATTTTTTTGACAGGGATGGTGTGGGGGCGGGGGACGCATCGGGTGGGCCGCGCATGCTCTAAATTTGGAGGCAGATTGCGTTTTGTGTTGTTTTTCGACATGGATGGTGTGTGTGTGTGTGAGCATGGGGTCCTCATGGTTCCTGGTGGGCTGCCGGTCGCCTGGGGAGGGGGGTGTATACTAATGGGGAACAGTGATCAAGCCACCCACTAGATAGCAAGCCGTCTAGCTCACTCCTACCCGCCCTCCCAACACATAAGTGACACCCGAGCCTGAGCATGTTCGGCGGTCGTCTTTGGATGGGCAGCTCTTGGGGACCAAAGCCGACCCCAGGTGCGCGACGCTTGGGCGAGGTGCGCCTTGGTGCAGGGGCGCCACGCGCGCCAGGCACACCTGGGGCCCGAGCGTGCCAGGAACGCCTGGTGCGCCAGATGCGCCGCGTGCTCCGCGTGCGCCAGGTGTGCCACATACTCGTGCCGCGCCATGTGCGCCACTTTCGGGGCACGTGCATACTGTGTCAAGTGCGCTTGCGCACGTGACAGCACGCATCGGGAAACATGTCGGCCCCCACCATCCTTGTCGACAACCAATGCCCTTCATTATGTCTGGTGGGCCTGCGCACAGTAGGCCATACGCCACCACCCCCGCCGTCCCTGTCAAAAACCATTCGACAGTGATCGCGGGGTGGCCGCGCATGATCTAGATTTTGCCTCGAGGTGTATGTTATATTAGTTTTTTGTTGGGGATGATCGCCCTGCGCGCAGCAGGGAATATGCTGACACCCCCGCCGACCCTGTCAAAAACAATACACAGTGCTCGCGTGCTTCACGAACATGAGTCAAGACTTCGCCCCCAAGTGTACTTGTATTGTTTTTGACAGGGTCGGGGGGGTGGGGGCCGCATCGGGTGGGCCGTGCATGCTCCAAATGTGGAGGCAGAGTGCGTTTTGTATTTTTTTTTTGACAGGGATGGTGGGGTGTGTGTGAGCATGGGGTCATCCTGGTTCCAGGTTGGCTGCCAGTCGCCTGGGTGGGTGTATACTGATGGGGAACAGTGATGAAGCCCGCCCCTCCCCGGAGTGGAAGAAGGGAGGTTGGAAGAGGAAACGCTCTAAACCACTCGCGCCTGAAGGGCTGGTAGAATTCATTCATGCTCAAACTCACTCATGCTCAGACTCACTTGCTCTCAGACCTTTCAGACCTACTAAATTCATGTTCGCTTATGCACACACGCACTCATGCTCATACTCGTGGCATCTGATCCACCCACGCGGGGTCGACCAAGACTCTTCCACGGGCTCGCTTGCGCCCGGAGTGTTGGGATGTCTCGAGCGAAGCGCCAGTTCGTGGCTTTGGACGCGTGTCTGTTCAGAGTCTTATGATCGCCGCGCGTCAACAGGGATGTCATTTGGGCCGCCCGAGGGGGAGCCGACCGGGTGTGTTCCACGGGCCCGCCCGCGCCCACGTTGTGAAGATTTCTGGAGCGAAGCGCTCGTTCGCGGCCGTGGACGCGTTTCTTGACAGATGCTTCTGATCGCCGCGATGCGGCAGGCATGGCGCTCGAGCCTCTCAATCGGGGAGCCGCCAGGGGGCTCTGGACGCTGTCCTGTCTGATCACGGCGATGCAGCACGGATGGCACTCGGGCCGCCCACGGGACGCCGCCAGAGGGTGTTTCGCTGGCAGGTTCGCGGACAGACTGTGGGGATGTCTCGGCCGAAACGTTCGTTCGCGGCTCTGGATTTTTATCTAACAGCTCTTGCTGATAGGTTTCTAGTGGTTTCAAAAGAGAGCATCATGACTCCTCAGGGGGGTCTGGGCGGGACCCGGGGGCTGCCGCCGAAGCCGAAATCGCTTGGGACATCTTCGCAAAATCGCTCTTGGTGCTCCCAGAACTCCATTCCCGGGCCACATTTTGGATGCCCGGAGCCAACTGTAGGCCACTTCGTGCTCTTCGACTTCCCAGAACTCCATTCCCGGGCCACATTTTGGATGCCCGGAGCCAACTGTAGGCCACTTCGTGCTCTTCGATTTCCCAGAACTCCATTCCCGGGCCACATTTTGGATGCCCGGAGCCAACTGTAGGCCACTTCGTGCTCTTCGATTTCCCAGAACTCCATTCCCGGGCCACATTTTGAATGCCCGGAGCCAACTGTAGGCCACTTCGTGCTCTTCGAGTTCCCAGAACTCCATTCCTGGGCATGATTTTGAATGCCCGGAGCCAACTGTAGGCCACTTCGTGTTCTTCGAGTTCCCAGAACTCCATTCCCGGGCCACATTTTGAATGCTGAGGCAGGCTGATGCTGAGGCTGAGGCAGGCTGAGGCTGAGGCAGGCTGAGGCTGAGGCCGAGGCTGAAGGCAGACTGAGGCTGAGGCTGAAGCATACTGAGGCTGAGGCTGAGGCAGGCTGAGGCTGAGGCTGAAGCAGGCTGATGCTGAGGCAGGCTGAGGCTGAGGCTGAGGCTGATGCAGGCTGAGGCTGAGGCAGGCTGAGGCTGAGGCCGAGGCCGAAGGCAGACTGAGGCTGAGGCTGAAGCAGGCTGCGGCTGAGGCTGAGGCAGGCTGAGGCTGAGGC
>CAUYUJ010021837.1:1453241-1548947 GCA_963575745.1 Prorocentrum cordatum | reverse complement strand
GTGGAATGTTTCGTGAGGTGTCTCGTGGGCTGTTTCGTGAGGTGTCTCGTGGGATGTTTCGTGAGGTGTTGCCCAGTTGGGTATCATGAAAACGTGTCCATGCTCCACATGTCTATATCCCTTTCCGGGTTCGTGGGTCCATCATGTTTGCGGTTTCTTGTGGAAGGTTTCTTGTGGATCGGCCTCCACTGTGTTCCATCTGATCATGGTCGGGCCGAGGTATAGGGTCGAGGTCGGTTCGGGGAGGGTGCCCTAATATGAGTCGTCTTCCTTGGATGTTCTTGTGCATCCTGTGTCCTTCAGTGTGGCCGGCGGAGGGTCTCGTGTTCTCGAGGGGTGTCTGCCGGTCCTAGGTCCGGCCGTGCCCGATTCTTGGTGGTCTCCAAACCAGGTGGTGAGACACCCGGTGGTGACCCCGATGCTCCCAAAAAATAATTCTGGGTCACCACCGGGTTTGGGGACACGCGGTCGCCACGAGGTTTTGCGTTTCCTGGGCCAGCCAGCGCTCGAAAACCATTACCCAAATCGCCCCAAACTCACCACCGGGTGTTCTCACCACCACGTTTGGGGACATTCGGCGCTGACCGATCCTGCCCTCCCTCACTGCGCGCCGCTCCCTCCCCCCTTCCCGCGCAGCCGCCCCCTGCAGGTCATGCGCCGCGGGGGCGTGCGCCGCTCGGCCCGCCGCGCGGCGCCGCGGAGAGGCCGCCGCTCCAAGAGTTGTGCGGCGTTATGTTTCTGTATGTTGTGAATGTTTGTTTGTTTGTTTGTTTGTCTGTCTGTCTGTCTGTCTGTTTGTCTGTTTGTTTGTTTGTTTGTTTGTTTGTTTGTTTGTTTGTTTGTGTGTGTGTGTGCGTGCGTGCGTGCGTGCGTGCGTGCGTGCGTGCGTGCGTGCGTGCGTGCGTGCATGCGTGTGTGTGTGTGTGTGTGTGTGTGACCGTGTGACCCCTAGGCCGTTGTTGTCTCGTGCTCTCTCTCTCTCTCTCTGTTCTCTTTGCTTGCTCTCCGTCTGCTTCCCGAGTGCTTCCAATTACTGGTGCCAGCGCGACGCGGAGCGAGCGCTCGCCGGCTTACGAATTGTGTGATTGTGTGTGTGTGTGTGTGCGTGTGGAGCCTCCTCCTTTTTCCCGGAAAGGGCAAGAGCCCAGGGTTCTCTTTGTACTAGGTAAACCTGTCCCCCGGTGCCTGCTTGAAGGAGGCCGGCGAATTTTTTCCCTGATAAATAACGAGCCGGCGAAATGCCGGCGAATTTTTTCCCTGGTAAATAACGAGCCGGCGAATTGCCGGCGAATTTTTCCCGGAAAGGGCGTAGGCCCAGGGTTCTCTTTTAGTAGGTAAACCTGTCCCCCGGTGCCTGCTTGAAGGAGGCCGGCGAATTTTTTCCCTGATAAATAACGAGCCGGCGAATTGCCGGCGAATTTTTTCCCTGATAAATAACGAGCCGGCGAATTGCCGGCGAATTTTTTCCCTGATAAATAACGAGCCGGCGAATTAAAATTTGAGGATGTCTCGAGCGAAACGCTACGGCCCCACCCCAGCAAGACCACACCCCAGCACGACCACACCCCAGCACGACCTCACCACAGCACGACCACTCCCCAGCACGACCCCACCCCAGCACGACCACGCCCCAGCACGACCACACCCCAGCACGATCACACCCCAGAACGACCACAATCCAGCACGACCCCACCCAAGCACGACCCCACCCCAGCACGACCACACCCCAGCACGACCACACCCCAGCAACGCTTGTTTTTGAGCGCCGGCGAATTAAAATTTGAGGATGTCTCGAGCGAAACGCTTGTTTTTGAGGCCGGCGAATTAAAATTTGAGGATGTCTCGAGCGAAACGCTACGGCCCCACCCCAGCACGACCACACCCCAGCACGACCACACCCCAGCACGACCTCACCACAGCACGACCACTCCCCAGCACGACCCCACCCCAGCACGACCACGCCCAGCACGACCACCCCCCAGCACGATTACCCCCCCCCCCCGAACGACCACTCCCCAGCACGACCCCACCCAAGCACGACCCCACCCCAGCACGACCACACCCCAGCACGACCACACCCCAGCAGGACCCCACCCCAGCACGACCCCACCCCAGCACGGCCCCACCCCAGCAAGACCACACCCCAGCACGACCACACTCCAGCACGACCTCACCACAGCACGACCACTCCCCAGCTCGATCACGCCCCAGCACGACCACGCCCCAGCACGACCACTCCCCAGCACGACCACCTCCCAGCACGACCCCCCCCCCCCAGCACGACCACTCCCCCAGCACGACCACGCCCCAGCACGACCACGCCCCAGCACGACCACGCCCCAGCACGACCACCCCCCAGCACGACCCCCCCCCCAGCACGACCACGCCCCAGCACGACCACCCCCCAGCACGACCACACCCCAGCACGACCACTCCCCAGCACGACCCCACCCAAGCACAACCCCACCCCAGCAGGACCACACTCCAGCACGAGACACATGCCCAGCAGGAGGACCCCACCCCAGCACGACCCACCCCAGCACGGTCCCAACCCAAGCAAGACCACACGCCAGCCCGAAGCACAACTTAAGTTTCCAGCACTACCCTCACCACCGCACGAACACTCCCCAGCACATCAACGCCCCATCACGACAACGCCCCAGCACGCCATTCCCCAGCACGAACCACCTCCCAGCACGACCACCCCCCCAGCACGACCACCCCCCAGCACGACCACCCCCCCAGCACGAACGCACACCAGAGCACGACCTCACCACAGCACGACACACCCCAGCACGACCACGCCCCAGCCACTGACCATGCCCCATCACGATCACGCCCCAGCACTACCACCCCCAAGCACGACCACCCCCCATCATGCGACCACACCCCAGCCGACCACACCCCGCACGACCACAGTAACGCCCAGTCGCCCCCCGTGGAATGTTTCGTGGGTGTCTCGTGGATGTTTCGTGGGTGTCGTCGTGGAATGTTTCGTGGGGTGTCTCGTTGAATGTTTCGCGGGGTGTCTCGTGAAATGTTTCGTGAGGTGTCTCGTGGGTTGTTTCGTGAGGTGTCTCGTGGGATGTTTCGCGGGGTGTCTCGTGGGATGTTTCGTGAGATGTCGCCCAGTTGGGTATCGTGAAAACGTGACCATGCTGCACATGTCTTTATCCCTTTCCGGGTTCGTGGGTCCATCATGTTTCCATGATAAATAACGAGCCGGCGAATTAAAATTTGAGGATGTCTTGAGCGAAACGCTTGTTTCCATGCACGGCCACACCCCAGCCAGACCACATACCAGCACGACCACACTCCAGCACGACCTCACCATAGCACGACCACTCCCCAGCTCGATCACGCCCCAGCACGACCACGCCCCAGCACGACCACTCCCCAGCACGACCACCTCCCAGCACGACCCCCCCCCCCCAGCACGACCACTCCCCCAGCACGACCACCCCCCCAGCGCGACCACCTCCCAAAACTCGCGCTGGCTCCCTTCCCGTGTCGTGAAAACGTTTCCACGCATGCGGTTCTATATCCTCCTCCTCCTCCTCCTCCAACTTCCGTTGTTCGAGTGGCTCTCCGCGCTCGCGGGCGGGGCCGCGCGTCGCTTGCCTCCCAGGGTCAGCCGGGGGACTCCCCCGCGGGCGCGCGCTTGCCCGCGGACGGGCCGCGCGGCCCCTGGGCCGGTTGGCGATTGCACCCCCAGGGTCATGCCGCCCGCGGCCGTGTTGGTGTGCATGGCGGAGTACGCAGAGTTCGCCATCAGTTGGCTGGCGCTCTGCGGCGCCCTGGCGCTCATGGCGCCGAAGAGGCCGGGCGGCAAGGAGCAGGGCAAGGGGCCCAAGAAGGTCAAAGTGGGCGACGTCTCCGCCGCTCCCCCTGCGGACGGTCGCGCCGAGGTAGACGCCTCCGCGTCCAGCGGCGCCGAGGTAGACGCCTCCGCGTCCAGCGGTATGCCGCCTGCGGACGGTCGCGCCGAGGTAGACGCCTCCGCGTCCAGCGGGATGCCGCCTCCTCCGCTGGGGACGGCCGACTTCGATGGTGGCCGCGGCGTGGTCAGGAGGCCGTACAATTGCGACTTCTGCGACGCAAGTTTCCCTGTCTCCTCGTTCTTGGTGCCGTGTGACGACCAGGGCAACGTGCCCCAAGGTTCGGCCCGCGTCGCCAGGGGCATGCAGATCATCGCGGACATGTGTGGCGAGAAGCAGGAGTTCAAGAATATCATCGACATCGACGAGGACAAGCCCGATTTGCGCCACATGTGCTTCTCGTGTTTCGGCGTGCGCACCGAGGGCGCACCCCAGCACGACCGCACCCCAGCACGACCTTACCACAGCACGACCACACCCCAGCACGACCACGCCCCAGCACGACCACGCCCCAGCACGACCACGCCCAGCACGACCACGCCCCAGCACGACCACGCCCCAGCACGACCCCCCAGCACGACCACCCCCCCAGCACGACCACCCCCCAGCACGACCACACCCCAGCACGACCACACCCCAGCACGACCACTCCCCAGCACGACCACACCGCCTTGGTTGAGTGGTTGCCTGTCGTCGTGGAATGTTTCGTGGGGTGTCTCGTGGAATGTATCGCGGGGTGTCTCGTGAAATGTTTCGTGAGGTGTCTCGTGGAATGTTTCGTGAGGTGTCTCGTGGGCTGTTTCGTGAGGTGTCTCGTGGGATGTTTCGTGAGGTGTTGCCCAGTTGGGTATCATGAAAACGTGTCCATGCTCCACATGTCTATATCCCTTTCCGGGTTCGTGGGTCCATCATGTTTCCCGGAAAGGGCTCCGGCCCAGGGTTCTCTTTGTACTAGGTAAACCTGTCCCCCGGTGCCTGCTTGAAGGAGGCCGGCGAATTTTTTCCCTGATAAATAACGAGCCGGCGAATTGCCGGCGAATTTTTTCCCTGTAAATAACGAGCCGGCGAATTGCCGGCGAATTTTTTCCATGATAAATAACGAGCCGGCGAATTAAAATTTGAGGATGTCTCGAGCGAAACGCTTGTTTCCCATGCGGGGCCCCAAGCCCAGCCATACCACACTAGCACGAACCATACCCCCAGCAACGACACACCCCAGCACGACCAGACCCCGCACACCCCACCCAGCACGACCCCAAACCGCCAGCATCGACCATAACCCGCAGCACGACCACACCCAGCAGCCACACCATGCTGCACGACCCACCCAGCAGCGCCACTAACCGGCAAGACCACACCCCGCACGACCACACACCAGCACGACCACGCCCCAGCACGACCACCCCAGCACGACCAAACCCCAGCACGACCACACCCCAGCATTACCCCACCCCAGCACGACCCCACCCCAGCAAGACCATCACCCAGCACGACCTCACCCCAGCACGACCTCACCACAGCACGACCACACCCTAGCACGACCACGCCCCAGCACGACCACGCCCCAGCACGACCACACCCCAGCACGACCACACCCCAGCACGACCACACCCCAGCACGACCACACCCCAGCACGACCCGATCGATAAATCACAGGGTGCGGAGCACCCCAGCACGAACCCACCCCAGCACGACCCCACCCCAGCACGACCCCACCCCAGCACGACCACGCCCCAGCATGACCACACCCCAGCACGACCACACCCCAGCACGACCACTCCCCAGCACGACCCCACCCCAGCACGACCCCACCCTAGCACGAACACACCCCAGCACGACCACACCCCAGCACGACCCCACCCCAGCACGATCACACCCCAGCACGACCCCACCCCAGCAAGACCACACCCCAGCACGACCGCACCCCAGCACGACCTTACCACACCACGACCACACCCCAGCACGACCACGCCCCAGCACGACCACGCCCCAGCACGACCACGCCCCAGCACGACCACGCCCCCAGCATGACCACTCCACAGCACGACCACGCCCAGCACGACCACGCCCCAGCACGACCACACCCCAGCACGACCACACCCCAGCACGACCACACCCCAGCACGACCACACCCCAGCACGACCACTCCGCCTTGTTGAGTGGTTGCCTGTCGTCGTGGATAGTTTCGTGGGGTGTCTCGTGAATTTTCGCGGTGTCATCGTAAATGTTTCGTGAGGTGTCTCGTGAATGTTTCGTGAGGTGTCTCGTGGGCTGTTTCGTGAGGTGTCTCGTGGGATGTTTCGTGAGGTGTTGCCCAGTTGGGTATCGTGAAAACGTGTCCATGCTCCACATGTCTATATCCCTTTCCGGGTTCGTGGGTCCATCATTTTTGAGGCTTACAAAGGTTAGAAGCATCAAGCTTCACCGCCTCCTCCTCCTCCTCCTCCAAAGAGATCAGCAAGCTCGGAGCAGAGTGTGATTGCAAGGGTGCAGATTTACTTCAAACGTGGCTGGTTGGAAGTTTCTTTAATCAAGTGCGCCCCCATCGTGTAAGGGGTGTTTCCTCAGATGTATGTGCAATTTGTAAGGTGGAGAAGGGCACGGATTTGCATCGGATCTTCAGGTGTGACTGGCGTATTTGCGTCAGACTGGTGTAGTCAGGAGAGAAAGATGCTCGAGTGGGGAAGGACATGTTATGGGGAAACTGATGCTGCCACCATGATGTCGTGCAAGGGCCTGTTCCCTGATCCACTGCATGACCTACCACGACCACATGCCGAAGGTCCAGGTCGGTGGCATCAGTGTACCGGGAGTGGGTTGATCAATGGGAACGTGAGTGTGTGTGTGTGTGTGTGTGTGTGTGGATGGGGGCTGCATGGTCTCAAGCTGTGGGTTCAGAGCTTGCAGTGGATGGGCTTTCTGTATGATTGGTCACATCGGCAGTCTGGTTGCCGGTGGTGCTGGCCCCGTTCCCCCCCTGGCGGACGCCTGGAGCGGGCGAGCTCTGGGCAGCCGCGAAGGCCATCTGTGGTCCGCGGACTACAGAGAACTGCTACTTGGATGGGCTTGTTTTCCACCACCACCACCATAAGTTGGAGGGAGAAGGGGTCCTCCTCCTCCTCTCCCTCCTCCTCCTCCTCCTCTTCCTCATCCTCCACCTCCTTCCCTCCTCCAACTGATGGTGGTGGTGGTGGAAAACAGGCCCATCATACTTGGATGGGGGAAGGGCGAGCCATGCGGCTGCAACGCTGAGCACGAATACTCGGAGATGTGGTCAATGTTTTGGGAGTGCAGTCAATGACGCCGGCAAGGACCAGATCACCACAACGTGGGCGCCTTCCCACCTCCCCACAAGCGGAGGCCATCCGACGAGGAGTCCCTTTTTTTCTCGTGTTGGCATGGGAACAAGCTCGTGGACTACTATGCCAAATGGGGGGTCGCATCCATCCGAAACGGCTACCTGATTAACAACTTCGGGACGTGTGCGCTGGCGCGGCGAGACCGACGCCGCGGCTCGTGCTGCGCATCTTGCGCTTGTGTACGTAGCGAAATTGGGCAGACGTTGAGAAGCTTGAGTCTGTCGAGAGGGCTCGAGGCTTCCTTCTCGGTGATGGCCGCGGGCACGACATCAGGAGGTTTATGGGCAGGTGGCTTTGTGTTGAGTGCGGAGATAGCCGTGCCCGACGTTTGGAGTTTTCCAGTTTTGTTTGTGGGGGCCCGCCCGACGGGGTCCGAGAGGCCCATGAACCCCACAAGCTCTGGAGAGCTCGACCAATGATTTGGTGCGCAGGATGTTCTGCTCGTTGCGTCTCCAGAGCGCTTATGACCACCAAGCTGTGTGTACAATTACTCAATATGAACACTACTCTTCCTCTTCCCCTGATGACGGTTTGAAAGTGCTCGACCCCCCCCCTGCGTACTGTTTTTACCTAACAGCGTTTGCTGATAGGTTTCTAGTAGGGTCAAAAGAGAGCATCATGACTCCTCAGGGGGGTCTGGGCGGGTGCCGGGGAGAACCGGGAATCGTTTTTCGCCAACAGTCACACACTTCGTGCTCTTCGACCCAGAACTCCATTCCCGGGACACATTCTGGAGAACCGGGAACAGAGCCGGGCTCGCTTTTTGCCAACAGTCACACACTTCGTGCTCTTCGACCTCCCAGAACTCCACTCCCGGGCCACATTCTGGAGAACCGGGAACAGAGCCGGGCTCGTTTTTCGTCAACAGTCACACACTTCGTGCTCTTCGACCTCCAGAACTCCATTCCCGGGCCACATTTTGAATGCCCGGAGCCAACTGTAGGCCACTTCGTGCTCTTCGACTTCCCAGAACTCCATTCCCGGGCCACATTTTGGATGCCCGGAGCCAACTGTAGGCCACTTCGTGCTCTTCGACTTCCCAGAACTTCATTCCTGGGCATGATTTTGAATGCCCCTAGCCAACTGTAGGCCACTTCGTGTTCTTCTAGTTCGCAGAACTCCATTCCTGGGCCACATTTTGAATGCCCGGAAGCCAACTGTAGGCCACTTCGGTTCTTTGTTCTTTTAGTTCCCTGAACTCCATACACAATTTCCTGGCCACATTTTGAAATCTGAGAGCAGGCTGATGCCCGGCCAGGCAGGCTGAGGCTGAGGCAGGCTGAGGCGAGTCAGAAGGCTGAAGCAACTGAGTCAGCCTGAGGCTGAAGCAGACTGAGGCTGAGCTGAGGCAGCTGAGCGAGGCAGCTGAGCTGAGGCTGACACTGATGCTGAGGCAGGCTGAGGCTGAGGCTAGGCAGGCTGATGCTGAGGCAGGCTGAGGCTGAGGCAGGCTGAGGCTGAGGCTGAGGCAGGCTGATGCTGAGGCAGGCTGAGGCTGAGGCTGTGACTGCGACTGCCGTTGCCGCTGCGACTGTCCTCGCGAATGCGACAACGACTGCGAGAACAGCAGAATTCTACAACTGGATTCTCATCCGAATCTTAAGGGGAATGCTTCCAGATATGCTCCTACACATGGCTGTTAGGTTGCTTTGCCGGATAATTTTACCTAAGAGCTCTTTCCCAAGTTGGTTTTCGCCTGCTTCGTTTTCAAAAGCTACTCTCGCTGTTAGCGCCGGCCTCAATTTATGTTTCGGCCCCGCTCGTTCCGAATCGCGCTCCCGCTGCAGCGCTGCCTCATTTCCGTGCTTCCGCTCGTTCCGTATCGTGCTCCCGCTGCAGCGCTGGCCTCATTTCCGTGCTTCCGCTCGTTCCGAATCGTGCTCCCGCTGCAGCGCTGGCGTCATTTCCCGTGCCATGCCACGGCATGCAGTGCAATGCTAGGTTGATACTACGCTTTGCGGTGCTCTTCTACGGCATGCCATGCCGTGCTCTACAATGCATCGCGTACCCTTTCGGGATCATTGCCCTGCTCCGCATCCGACTGTGCGAGTAGAGAGGGGATCTGCGCCATGGTAAGGGATGGGAGGAAGGGGTAGGATGTCAGATATGGCGCGAGCGCACCTAGCTTGAGGTAGCCCCTCCCCCCCCTCCCCGGGATGCCCGAGGCACTTCACGCGTCAGTACCTGCTCCAGGGACGAGGGCTTCCAGCGAGAAATCAGGGAGTGGTTTTCATAGGCCCGTTCCTACATTCCTGCACGGCTGACCTGGCCGCCGGCCAGGTTTGCTGCTCGTTTTTTGGCAAGCGTTCATGGGCATCTTTGGCCTGGAGCCTCGTTCTCTGAGCCCCTCGTCGTTATCTGGAGCCTCTGGAGCCTCTCATCTCTCCCCGGGGTCGCGCCCACCGTTGCAGGCGCGGCGGCGCACCTTTTACCGCGCTCACGGGGCCCCCTCTCCCGCCCCGTTCAAAACGGCGTTGGGCCCCCAGGAGAAGAGGGGAGGGCCCGGGCACCCTTTCTATCCCACGTGGGACTTGTGACGTCCCATGCGCCAGGACTAGAATTTCCTCTTCTCCTCCTCCACCTCCTCCTCCTCCTCCTCCTCTTCCTCCGTCTCCTTTTCAGACTTTCTGCGTTGAGGTCGGATCTGCCTGACCCCAGCTCTACTCTGGAAGCATTTGTTCCAGCCTCAACTAATACCTGTTGCCAGAATGCCAGGGGGCTTGAGACTCATGACGCGGCTTGGCCTGAGCGAAGGTTGGGCAGGCGTGTGGCCGCACGCGTTCTACCAAGGCCTCTCTGGAGGGCTCGGGCTCCAGGACGCGCTGTCCAGCAGGGCCTGGAACCTGGTGCTTCTCGCACCCGCCGTCGCCTGGGCGCTCCTCCGGCATGCCCTTGCTTTTGTCTGTCAGCTCTGTCCGCCGATTCCCCGGGCGAGAGCTGGGCAGGCTGTGTGGTTGCACCCATCCCCGGCGCCCAGCCCCCGCACGGCCGGGCGCGCGCGTCAGCCGCCGACCCCGCGAGCGCGCGGGAAGCGCGCGGCCCCCGCGTGCTACATGCCCGCAGACTCGGCCGCGCGTGCCTCTCGGGCCTCGCACCGGGCTCTCCGATGCCCGAGTTGGCCACGCGCAGAGTGGGTTTAGGGGGAGGGTGGAAGGCTTTTGAGAAGCGCCCGTGCTTCTCAGAGGCGCGGGCGGTCTCTCTCTCTCTCTCTCTCTTCTCTCTCTCTCTCTCTCTCTTTTTTTATATCTCTCTCTCTATATGTATATAGGAGGCCGGCGCTGTCTCAGAGTTTGCCTCCTGAGAAGCCTTCCCCGCTCCCCCTGCCCTCGGGGGCGGCCAGGAGGGCGGTGATGACTAGGTGGGTGGTGCATCTCATGGCGGGGGCCGTGAGACCTCCCCAGACTCCCTGGCCCCTCCTCTCACTTCGGCGCGCTCCCTGGCCCCCCCCTCCCCCCCGAGGCCCGCGCGCGTGCCTCGGGCCCAACCGCTTAGCGAACCCCCACGCCTGCCCACCGCGCCGGGACACGCCACCCTTCGTCACCCGGATGCGCCCCGAAGGCCGGCCCTGCGCGCCGCCGACTCGGGGCGCACCCCCACCCTCCTCGGGCTCCCCCCTCTGTCCGGACGACACCCCCTCCGTGCGCGCCGCCGACCTCGGCCGCGCTCCCCCCCTCTCGGACGCGCCCCCCTCTCCCCGACGACCCCCCCCCGCCGTGCGCGCCGCCGACCGTGGGCCGCCCGCGTGCCGGGCCTCCGCTCTGCCCGAGGGCCGCCCGCGCCGCCGCCCCCCGCGCCGCCGCCCCCGCGCCGCCTCGCTCCGAAGCCGTGGCGGGGCGTCCTGGCCTGCCTGTATCGGGCCGGGCGAAAGGGGGGGATTGGGAAAGGGGGGGTTACGAAATTTGCTGCATGCAGCTGGTTTCGGCCTCACCGAGGGGCCCATCCTCCGATACATAGCCGCCTATCGGCCGCCGCCTCCGGCGCCGGAAAATCAGCTACGTGAGCTGATTCTCCCCCCCCCCCTTTGCTATCCCCCCCTTTTGCCCGACCGGACTGTAGGGCCAGCGCCAACAACAACACCAACTGCACCAACAACTGCTGCAACGACGCCCACAACAACCCCACCAGCACCAGCACCAACAGCACCATCGACACAAACACCAGCACCGACAACACCGGCAACGACACCAGCAGCAGCACCACCACCAACAGCAATATCAGCACCAGCACACCGTCACCAACACCACACATACGAGCAACACCAACAGCAAAACCACCACCATCAACAACAGCATTACCAACGTGTGCCCCAGGGCCTCTTCGGATCCGAGGGGCGCTCCGCGCGTGGAGCCCCTCCGCGTGTGGCCTGCGCGAGCTGTGGCGAGAGCACGTGTGGCTGGGATCGCCTTGCCTGGCTGCAGCGGGTCTCTGTTCTGAGAGCACCGCTTCGGTTCCCGGAGCATGTCTCTGTCCTGGGAGCGTTTCGTGGTGGGCCTATAGGACTGTCTGGACGGTGGGCCCATGCTCAGCTCTTCTCTTCCCATCGTGGCTGCGCTCGCCGGCCGATTCGGCGTCGCGCAGAGGGGGGGGCGCGACGGGGGTGGCCCTCTCAGACCACAAGAGGCCTCCTAAGAAGGCCTGGGGGCCTCTCAGAAGCCCTCTCCGGGCCTTCGCGGAGTCTCCTCAGACGCTGCTGGGCCCCTCTGAGAGAGCCCTCGCCATCTTTAGAGGAAGCCCCCGGCAACCTTCTCCGATGGCCGCCCCCCTCGCCGGGCTCCACCCGAGCGATCCGGTTCGACAGCGATTCTGGCCGGCCCGCTCCGCTCCCTTCGGACTCCGATCTGCCGACGAGCCGATGCGGCCCGATGCCTGCTCACCACCCACCAAATCTCCCCAACCCAACCCGAAGGCCTCAATTTGCTCTCCATTTCCAGTTGGGGGGGGGGTCGGGGAACACTGAAAAAACACATATGAAACCCGTACCCCCCCCCCAAGCCCGAAATTGGGGTCTTCGGGTTGGGTTGGGGTGGTCTGGTAGGTGGTCATGCTTGGCGCCGTGGTGCGTCCTTGGGCGGGCGATGTGGGCCTCTTTCGGCCGCGTGCCGACAAGCTCGGTGCCCGGAGTTCGGCCCGCTTATCGCCCCCTGCTCGTGCGCGCCGCCCGCCAGAAGCGCCGCCCGGGCTGCTCCCCTCCTCGTCTCCCTCCTCCCTCTCCTTCTCCTCCCCGGTCGCCCGCTTTCCTCCCCCCTCCTCCCTCCTCCGTCCCCTGCCCCCTCCCCTCCTGTCAGGCGGGAGGCCGAAGTATTTGAGTTAGGCTTCTCGGAAGAGGACTAGCTGTTTTGCGCCCGTCGTGGCGAGCGAGACCTGAACTGGAGCTGGGCTCATACCTCGGCGCTACGAAAGTTTTGCCCCGTCTCCTACTTCCACCACGCCAAGTCTTAGGCGGGAGCGCCATGGCGAATTCGATCGGGCAGCCAGAAGTGGTTTGAACTTTCACATCGGCGCTGCGAAAGTTTTGACCCGCTTCGTGCTTCTATCAAGGCAAGTCTTAGGCGGGAGCGCCATTGCGAATTCGAGCTGAAGACATGCCGACCTATTTTCGAGGAAGTCCTGGGCGGGAGCGCCATTTCGAAATCGATCCAGAGGGGTGTCGACTTCAAGTTTTCATAAAGTCCTGGGCGGGACCGCCATTTCGAAGTCGAACCCGATAGGGTCGGAATTCTGTTTCGGAAAAAGTCCTAGACGGGAGCGCCATCTCGAAATCGAACCCGACGGTTTCGAAGTCGTTCGAAGTGTTCTTTGTTGAGGAAGTCTAAAGCGAAACCGTCGTTTCGAAATGGCCACACCGTTCGGCACTCAACCTGTTTACATGTCTGACCAGAGATTTCCAAAGTGTTGTTTTCGCTTGAGACTTCCTTCAAACAACGATCTCGATCGGACTCCGAAACCATCGGGTTCGATTTCGGAACAGCGGTTCCGCCCGAGACTGGAGCAGAACAATGCTTGAACAGACCAAAAGATTGCAAAAAAACCCAAGAATTGCAAACACAACCCTGTTTTTTTTTTTTTTTGCAATCCTGGGTTTTTTTGCAATCCTTTTTTTTTTTTTTTTTTGCAATCCTGGGTTTTTTTGCAATCCTTGCAATCCTTCGTGCTGGGGCCCCGCGGCCCAATGGGCCCCTTTGACGTCTCCTCTCCTGTCGCAGGCGCAGGCGCCACGGACGGCGCCGTGCCGGGGCCCCGTCGCCTCGCGGGAGGCGCTGCACGTTGGCTGAGCTCTCGTGGTGGCGAAGCAGTTTTCATGGCCTCCCCTCCCTCCTCCCCCCCCCCTCCTCCCTCTGCGTTCGCCCTCCTCCTTCCCCTCCTTCCTTCTCCCTCCTCCTCCCTTCGCTCTCCCTCCTCCTCCCTTCTCCCTCCTCCTCCTCCTATCTCTCCCCCCCCTCCTCCCTCCCCTCCTCCTCCCTCCCTCATCCCTCCTCCCTCCTTCCCCCACCCTCCTCCTTTCTTCGCTAAGCGCGTTCCGATTGCGGTGGTTCCCCTGGCGCGCGACTAGGTGTTAGCCTGCTGAAGGGGGTCGAAGGTCGGTCTCAGCTCGTGCCCGCGAACCCTTCGTGCACGAGCGCCTCGCGTTGCTGCGCGCCGCTGATGCGGAAGCGGAGTTGCGCCTCTGTCGAGGCTGTATCGTAACCGCAAAATCCCTTTTTGGGCCTTCACTCATTCATTCATGCATTCATTCATTCACTCCATTCACTCATTCATGCCCCCCACCCGGGACCCAGGCCGCTGGCAGCGGGGCGCCCTCATCACGGCAGCCGCTGCCGCGGTGCTGGCGGGCGGCCTCTGCAGGACCCGCCGCGGTCCACGCGGGGCCGCCGGCGGTCGGGTCGGGCGGGCGGGACATGGAAGTATCATGCATCCCTTGCCCTGGCCCTAATTCCCTACCCGGAAACACCCTGAACCGAACCCCACCACCGACCCTACCCCCAACCCTCCCCCCCTTCCCCCCGAAACACCCTAACCTTAACACAACCCAAAACCTGACATTCTCATCCTCCTCCTCCTCCTCCTCCTCTCCTCTCCTCCTCCTCCATTCCGCCCCCCCTCCCCTCCTCTTCCCTCCTCATACTCTTCCTCTTTCCTCCACCTCCTCACTCTTCATCATCCTCCTCTGCCTCCGACTCCTCTGCTTCTTCTTCTTCTTCTTCTCCTTCGGCTCCGGTTCCTCCTAATCCTCCTCCACCTTCTCCGTTTCCTACACTCCTCCCTTCATCATCATCCATCAACACCTCCTCTCTCGTTTTGATTACTTCTCCTCCTTTATCCTGCTCCTCCTCAGATGACCACGATGACGAGCAGGGAAGGGCAGGATGGAGGCAATCCGGAGGTCTGGAGGATGTCCATAGGAGTTCCGGGAGGAGGGAAGAGGCGGTGGGCGCCTCGTTGCCGCCTCTTGGCCGCCTCCACCGCTTGAGTGGGTATGGCCAGCATCCGCTATGTTATTGCAGTGGGCGCCTGGTTGCCGCCTCGGTGGGCGCCTTGCCGCCTCGTCGCCGCCTCCACCGCCTGGGCGGGTATGGCGAGGATCCGCCATGTTATCGCGGCAGGGGCCTCGTTGCTGTCTTGGTGGGTGCCTCGTTGCGCCCAGTTGCATGGCAATCGCATTGCATTGCAATCGCATTGCACTGCAATCTTGCATCGCAGTGTAATTGCATTGCATTGCAACTGCAACTGCATTGCAACCGCATTGCATTGCAATCGCATTGCAATGCAATTGCCTTCATTTCAATCGCATTGCGTGCAATCGCATTGCATTGCAATCGCATTGCATTGCAATATTGCATCGCAGTGTAATTGCATTGCATTGCAACTGCAACTGCATTGCAATCGCATTGCGTTGCATTGCAATCGCATTGCACTGCATTGCACTGCATTGCAATCGCATTGCAATGCAATCGCATTGCATTGCAATCGCATTGCATTGCAATATTGCATCGCAGTGTAATTGCATTGCATTGCAACTGCAACTGCATTGCAATCGCATTGCGTTGCAATCGCATTGCACTGCATTGCACTGCATTGCAATCGCATTGCAATGCAATCGCATTGCATTGCAATCGCATTGCATTGCAATATTGCATCGCAGTGTAATTGCATTGCATTGCAACTGCAACTGCATTGCAATCGCATTGCGTTGCAATCGCATTGCGTTGCAACCGCACTGCACTGCGTTGCAATCGCACTGCATTGCAATCGCGTGACGCGCGCCAGTAGTTCCGGGGCCTCATCTGCGCCCATCTCCGCCTTGGGCGGGGTGGGGGAACCAAAAGCATGGCGCCCCACCCCTTGGCCCCTTGGGAGGGGACAACAAAAAGTCAGGGGAAGAAAAACACAACGCGGAGGGAACACAGAAAAGCGGAGACCCCCCAGCAACAAAAAAACGCTGGGGGAAAACATCGTTCCCTTATGCCGTCCTTGGAGTTGCTTTTCTCCGCTGAGAAGGCTTGTGAGCGATGCCAATCGAATGCCGTGACCTGGCAGCTGCGGCATTGTAGCAGGAACTGGTCGAAGGTAGTGCTCGTACATGTGCTGGAGCTCGTGCATCCTCGGTGCACCTAGTCCTGCGTACGTCCCCCTGCCCAGTCCGTAGGACCAATGTTCCCACATCCCTGCGTAATGGTCGTCGTCCACTGGCCCTTCTGCCTTGCCTAATGCTGTACCCGTAGTCCACCCCATTTTCTGTAGTAACTCCCTCCCTTTCTTGACTTTGCCCAGGGTAGTGTAGTGCTCTACGTCCTCCTCGTCTTCTCTCTTCTCTGCTGCTGCTATCCTGCGGAGCTCGAGCTGGTTGGATTCGTCGGTGGGGTTCCGAATGTGGAGGGTGGGGTCGAGTAGTAGCCGGGTCATTTCTGTAGGTATCCCCCCTTCTGGCCAGGCCCTTCTTCTGCGCGCTCGTTGACAGTATCGTACCATCGCCCCGTTGTCGCCTTCGACCTGCCCTTGCAGTTCGGTATCGGTCGGTAGTCGTTCGATGGGGTCGGCAACGTGCTGTGCGTGCTCCGCTCGTGTTTCGGCTCGGTCGATCGAATTTTGCACCGAGTCCTCCCTCGGGCGCCGGTCGTCCCAGCTCTTGTTGCCAGTGTTCTTTGGGCCAGCTTGTTTTGGGGGCAAGGTAGAAGCGTTTCTCTTCGGGCCTCTGCCGTTTCGCTGGTTTTGTATTCTCAGTCGGTGCATTTCTGCGAAATTCCCACGTTCGTAGGCCTCCCAAATGCGTTCTACCAGCTTGGCCCTCCTCTCCTCCTCCACCTGTTTTTTAGCTTACTTGAGCACAGCGCTGATTCCTTTGAGCTCAGCTTCTACTTCGTCGTATTCTTCGGCCGTGGCTTCGTCGGTGAGTCGTTGTCGTAAGCCTCTTCGTCGTCGTAGTAGCTGGAGCCGAGTCGCTTTTGCTTTCTTCGTTAGCTCGTCTATCTCATCCTGTCCCTTGTTCTTCACAAGCGTGGTACGCATGGCCTGTCGTACTGCCCCCCCCTTCCGGATTTCCCCGTCTCGTTTTGGCCCACGACATTTCTTGACCCCCTCTGGGGCCTCCAGGGCCCCTCTCCATCGGCTCACAACAGTTTTGGAAGACAAAAGCGACTCGAGCAGCCCAACAGCGTCGATGACGCCCCAAGATTGCCTCAAGACGGCTTAAGAGGTACCCAAGACGCCCCGAGAAACCTGCAAGATGCTCCGCGAGAGGGCCCCAGGAGGCCAAAATTGCAACATTCCCTGATGGAAAACGTACGTTCTCAATACATTCGCTTAGGGGGCCTTCACAGCGTCCAAGACGACCCAAGAGGCTCCCAAGATCGCCCCAAGACGGTCCGTAGCCATTTTGGCTCCAGCGATTGTGGCGCAAGCTATTCTGTTACTGCTCGCACTGATCACCATTCTAGGGCCTTGCCTGCCCGGTGGCTTACCCGCATAGGCGAGCGAGGTTTTCCCGTTTCATCTCGTGCAGAGCCAGATGGCGACCCGTGCCTTGTGTTTTGCGGTGTTCCCTAGTAGGTCCCAGGCAGTATCCGGGGTCAGTTCGCCCCACTGCCTCTATCTCCTGGTCGAGAGTGACAAGGAGTTGCTCCCGCTTGTGTCCGCTGCGGAGGCACTCCATAAGTCCGTCTCTGCACAGACCTTGTTGTATATGGTGCCGAGTAGGGAAGGAGGAGGTGGCTGTCGGTGCTTGTAGCGTAAGGCCTATGGGTAAGTGGTCTCTGTGTCCTCGCGCTTTTATCTTTTGGAGTCATTTGCCTGAGAGGTGTAGTGCCGCGCATTGTTTTACAAGCCCCAATGCACCAGTCGGTATGGCTGTGTGGTCTACTCTGCTGGTGTGTCCCGAGAGTCCGTAGTAAGTTGGTCCTACACTGTAGTGGGTGGTGGCTACGCTGAGGTCGCTTGTCTGGCAAAAGGTTTCTGTAGCTTGTGCCGTTGGCGGTCTCTACCTTTGGCTGCTGTCTATCTATGGTAGGACCTTTGCTGCATATGATTGTACCGCCATAGTGACGCTGGCACCCCAAGTCACTGTTCACGTCTCTTCCTAGTCTCCTCCTCCTCCTCCTCCTCCTCCTCCTCCTCCTCCTCCTCCTCCTCTGCCTCCTCCTCCTCCTCCTCCTCCTCCTCCTCCTCCTCCTCCTCCCTTGTGCGACACCCTAACTTGTCGGTACGTTGTTCCGACCACCCTGTTATGCTGTCTGCCAGTGCTGCGCAGTGTGGCACCCGCGTGGGAGCACAGTGGTGCACGACAAGGGCGTAGTCGTACCCCCTGGCAGCAGTGCGGACTCCTGAAGCTCGTCCCGGCAGGTATTCTTATATCTCTCTCTATGGTTGTCCCGCAACTCTTTTTTGACTCATTGGCCTTTTCGCGCCCCAAACTGTAGTAGGACGTGTGAGCGTAAGTCTGAACACTGTACAGCCTCTAGCCCTGCCCATCTGCACGTGCCACACAGGAATGCTATGTCCCAGCTGTGTAGTTCCGTACTTCTGTCTTCGAGGCGCTCGTTGTTGCCCGCTTCCAACGGGCTGTAGTAGCAGATCCTCATCCGAGGCCAGGTCACACGGTCGTCGCCACGAGTGCTCCCCAGTCCCCCTGCCCCCGAGGCGAGCGGGTGAGGGGCGCAAAAGTCACTGCTGTACGATTGAACGTGAGGTACGGTCGGTATGCTTTTGACCCCTCAAACAGCGACCTAGGAGGAGGAGGCGGAGGAGGAGGAGGAGGAGGAGGAGGAGGAGGAGGAAGAGGACGACGAGGAGGAGGGCGCGCGGAGCCGCGGGATGGTTATTTCTGCCGCGACTTGCTGGATCGCGGCCGAGCGGTCCCAGGGGCCCGCGCGGGTCTGGGAGGGGGGGGGGGGCATTGAACGGGAGAGGTACCTGCGGGCCTAGAAGGACCACGAATACTGTATTGGGCCCACTGTCGGGGACAGAGTCGTCCCCCCAGAATCGGCCCCTGCAGGCCTGTTCTGGGTAACCAGCGGGCCCAGGCCCCCGCGCGGGGAGGGCGGAGTGGCTCAGGGCGCCAGCGCAGACCTCCAACGTGCTGCACAGAGGTGGTGCAGGATTTTCGGCCTCCGGGGACCCTCGCTGGGCCCCCAGGTCGTCAACAAGACTGCTCAGGATGGAAAGCTGGCCCTGGGCTGAAGGGTCGGGCCCTCCGGGGACTCTTGTTTCGAAAAGCCAGTGCAGCGGATCAGGTCAGGCAGTGCCAACGGCCGGCACCACTGGTGGGGTCGCCAGCTCCTCGCGAGGATCGGGGTTCGGGGATCGAGGATGTTTCCGGCGGATCTTGGGCGTTCGGGGGGTCTTGAGGGGTCGGGAGGTCCCGTCCTCCTCGAAAAGGTGGCGACTCCGTCAGTGGTGTTCCCCCCTCGCGTTGCCTCGAGGTGGGGGGGCGTTAGGGGAGGGACTCAAAACTCCAACGTCTTGAGGACAGCAGTCAAGCGGAGGTTCTTCTGCGCATCGTCTGGAGACCAGTTGTGGGCCCGGGGTCCATCAAGCATCTGCCCACGACGACAACAAAACAGTTCTTGGGATGGGGCCGAGAGGTTCGGGGACCACGATTTGAACAACATGTCTGTCAGCACTCTGGATGGGTAATACGTCGCTGTGCCATTTGTTCCGACGCGGGGCCTTGCGTCTTGGGGAGGGCGCCTCGGCCACCAGGGCAAACGCCGCCTCGGGTACGGTGGGCTCGCCATGGTGTTCGCCGCGGCGCCGGCGTCGTCTGCCTGGGGCGCGGGGCGCAGGGCTTGCCGCGGGTTTGCCCTGGTGTCGGCGTCGTCCACTCGGGCCCGTCGAGAGCAATCGGCGCGGCGACATATACGTGGTGTCGCTCTCCCGTCAGGATTTTTTGTCGCTGGTTCTGTCCCACCATGCTTCGGCGCGACGCGCGGAAAGAAGCACGAACGCCTGAGTGCAAGCGCTGGCTTGTGAGAAGAAGGCACGACGCCGGAGGCATGGCGAGGGGGGAGCAGGGAACAGCGAGGGATGGAGGAGGGCGGGACGGAAGCGGGGAGAGACGTCGAAGAGCGCATCATTTGATTATCCATCATCGGGGACGCTTGTCCCAGGCGGCTGGAAAGTGTGCAGCCAGACGCGCCGCCGCAGGGCCGTAGGAGCATAAACTTTCCAGCCGCCCTGGGACAGGCGTCCCCGATGGCGTAACGAATTGTTTATCAAGCCCGCAGAGCGGGAAACACGGCGGGGCCCCAGGGGGAAACTCGCACGCAGATTTGGGAATCAGTGGGTGTTTGAGGGTGTGGTTTCGACGAGAGCTGGTATCAGTCGTTGCAAATTGTCCTGGGGCCATCTTGGCGTCTATTGAGGGGCCTTGCGGTCTTGGGATCCCGCTGATGGCCTTTGGGCGTCCATGGGGCGCGGCGTTCCGTGAGGGGCGTGCCAAATGGAGGTCCGCTTGCGCAGTCCTGCGAGGCTAGCCGAGAGTCTCTGGAAGTCGATGGGGCAGCATGTCAGGAGTGTGCCGAATCGAGGCTCCTTGAGCAATCTTGAACTCCCAACTGACAGCATCTGCGGGTCACCGCTGGGGGCTCGCTCGCGCGCGCGACGGCGACGAGAGGAATTCGCGCGCGCGGCCCCCGCGCGCGCGGCACGGGCGCGCGCAGCACGCGCGCGCGTGACTGAGCGCGGCACGAGTGCGCTCGTGCCGCGCTCGTGCCGCGCTCGCGCCGCGGCGAGAGGACGCCCTTCCAGGCGTCGCAGCCCTTCCTGCCGGAGCTGGACATGGACGGCGGGGGGCCGCCCCCGCTGGACGGCGGGGCTGCCGCGGAGCAGGGCGCCCGGCCGGGCGAGGACCTTTTTGGGGGCGGCCCCGCCGCGCAGCCGTGGGGGCCCGAGGCTGCTGCCGAGAGGCGTCTGCTCGGCGTCCTCGCGCCGCTGGGGTCCGTCCCACCGCGCCTCGGCGCGGCACGCGGATCGGATACACGCGCAGGAGGGGCCCGTGGCCGGAGGGACAGCTGGCTGCGGGCCCACGGAGAGGTCCATCCGGCAGTGGCGGGCGCGCTGGGACTCTTGGCCCCCCCCCGTGGCCCCCTGGAGCCGCGCAGCAGAGGCCACTCCTGCCCGGGGTCCTTCAGCTAGCTGAGGCACGTTCCGGTACTCCAGCCTCGGCGTCCCGAGCATCTCCGGGCCTCCCGAATCCCGCGCAGCAGAGCGGCACGCTACCAGAGCTTGCAAGGGTCGGCGTGCCGCAGGGGCTGCCGCCGCGGCGCGGTAATAGCGGCACTTCCCCACCGTAGAGGTCCTGCGACCCGGACGTCTGAGTTTTTGTTTGTGCTTCCCAACCATCTTGCGGTGCTGGGTCCCCGTTTTGACGAGACAGCGCCTCGCGTCCCGCCTCTCCTCTACAATTACACAATATGAAAATACTCTCCCACTTCACCTGATGGCGTCCCGAAGATGGCCGACCCCCCCCGCGTATTGTTTTTTACACAGGATTCCCGGGAAACGGGTTTTCGCCTGCGTTTTTTTTCAAAATGCTGCTCTCGCTGAGGCGCCGGCATCATTTCTGCTCCCGAATCGTTCCGAATCGTGCTCCCGCTGCAGCGTGGGCCTCATTTTCGGATCGGTGTTTGGCCTCCGTCGTTCAGGATGGCGTTCTCGCCCCAGCGCGGGCCTCTTTCTCGCGCGCCCATCCGCCCGCCACCACCGCGCCGCACCACCACCACCACCACCACCACCACCACCACCACCACCACCACCACCACCACCACACCACCACCACCACCCACACCACCACACACCACACACCACCACCACCCACCACCACCACCACCACCACCACCACCACCACCACCACCACCACCACCACCACCACCACCACCACCACCACCACCACCACCACCACCACCACCACCACCACCACCACCACCACCACCACCACCACCACCACCACCACACCACCACCACCACCACCACCACCACCACAACCACGCACACACGCACGCACGCACGCACGCGCACCACCACCCACTACGCACGCGCGCGCGCGGAGCCACAGGTCCGCTACGACACGCGTCCGCGGATAGAGAAAATCAGCGCCATGGTAAGGGATGGGAGGGGAGGGGTAGGACGTCAGATATGACGCGAGCGCACCTAGCTTGGCCCCCCCCCTCCCACCCTTGCCTCTGCCCTCCGCATCTCAACATCTTTGACGCACACCTCACGCGTTTCGTGGCCCCTTATGAAATTCCACCGAAGGCCCCGTTCGCATGTGGGCGTCACGACCGTTTCGACACGCCTCTCGCACGTCTAGTGGCCCCGTAGGGAGCTCCACCACAGGCCCTAGAGGGAGCGTTCGCTTGTGGGCGTCACGCCCGTTTCGGCACACCCCTCACGCGCTTCGTGGCCCCAGAGGGAGCGTTCGCCTGTGGGCGCCGCGCTCGTTTCGGCACTACCTCAGAGGCTCCATGAGGAGCTCCACTGAAGGCCCGAGAGGGAGCGTTCGCATGTGGGCGTCGCGCCCGTTTCGCCCCCCCCCCCCCCCCCCCCCCCCCCCCGCCCCCCCTCCCCTCACGCGTTTCGTGGCTTCATAGGGAGCTCCACCGGAGGCCCTAGAGGGAGCGTTCGCGCCCGTTTCGGCACACCTCTCACGCGTTTCGTGGCCCCATTGCGAGCTCCACCGAAGGCCTCAGAGGGAGCGTTCGCATGTGGGCGGCATGCCCCTTTTGGCATACCCCTCACACGTTTCGTGGCCACATATGGAGCTCCACCGGAGGCCCTAGAAGGAGCGTTCGCATATGGGCGTCACGCCCGTTTCGGCAACCCTGTCACGCGTTTCGTGGCCCCATGAGGAGCTCCACCGAAGGCCAGAGAGGGAGCGTTCGCATGTGGGCGTTACGCCCGATTCGGCACACCCCTCACGCGTTTCGTGGCCACATTGGAAGCTCCACCAAAGGCCCCAGAGGAAGCGTTTGGATGTGAGTGTCACGCCCGTTTCGGCACACCTCTCACGCGTTTCGTGGCCACATTGGGAGCTCCACCGAAGGCCCCAGAGGAAGCGTTCGCATGTGAGTGACACGCCCGTTTCGGCACACCTCTCACGCGCTTCGTGGCCACATTGGGAGCTCCACCACAGGTCCCAGAGGGAGCGTTCGCATGTGGGCATCGCGCCCGTTTCGGCACTACCTCACACGTTTCGTGGCTCCATAGGAGCTCCGCCGAAGGCCCCAATGGCACGTTCCGCATGCGCCCCCCCTCCCCCATCTTTTCGGTGTGCCCCTCGCGCGTTTCAGGGGGGGATTCACCGAAGACTATACTCACAGCTGCGGTACTCACAATTGCACATAGTTTGATCCTTCGCCAGGGTATTTGTTTTAGCAGTCCAGGCTTTTGTCCTTCATTTCGGACCCAGGGATCGTTTGTTGGTGCCCAGAGGTCAGCAACATCGAAGCTGGGGCGACTCATTTCCCCATGTAAGTGGTTGAGGCCGCTGGGGCCTCGGAATCAAACCATCTCATCGTCGGACGTCTGCGGACACATCCTACAGCCAGGCAGGAAAACCTGTGTGTCCTGGTTCCCCTCCCTTTCCCGTCGCTCTCTCCCGCCGCTACACCTGCATGCATCATCGCATCGCTCCGTATTTCGCTGCAGCAGTTTGGCGCCAGGCCAGTACCCTGCGGGTGAGCCATCCCTCTGCTTGACAACACGGATCGTTTGTTCCGGCGTCTGCTGCAATGGGCGTGATTTTGTTTGTGCATCTTGGTTTGGGGTCGTCAAAGAAGTCCGTGGATCGATCGGTCCGGCTGCGTCGCAGGGGGCTGCGTTCGGTCGGTTCGGCTCACTCGGCTGCTGTGCCGTTGCTGCGCCGCTGCGCCCTTTGCGGGCTGCCTGCGGCCTCTCCGTGCTGGTCTTTCGCTAGCGGCCCTGCCGGTTTTTTTGACCTCGGTGTCGCCGTGTTCCGCCCCGGCCGTGCAGGAGGCCTCGGGCGGACCGCGGGGGAGCGTCGGGAGGCCTCGTGGGCCCCCTCGGGGTCCCCTCGGAGGCCCCGTGGGCTCCTGGCCCGGGAGCTCCCACGGAGGCCTCGTGGGGGAGAGTCCTCCGGGGGAAGCCTCGCGGGAGCTCGAGGGCCTCGGCGCCGGTCCGAGGCAGCCGAGGGCGGGCGGGAGGGCGGCGCGAGGCGGCGGGAGCAGCACGAGAGGGCGGGCTCCGCCAGCGGATGCGGGCGGAGAAGTGGGAGGCGTCCCCTCTGCGAGGCGCCGTGTTTTTTTTTTTTTGATCCGGGCTGTTCTAGGCCTCCTAGATGGGGTCCGAGTAGATGGGGTCGGAGGATCGCGCCGCATCGCCGATGCATCGCCGATGCTGCTCGATGTGAAGCCCGATTTGCTTCACGCGGACGCCGCCGATGCATCGCCGACGTCGCCGATGCATCGCCGGTGCATCGCCGATGCATCGCCGATGCATCGTTGATGCGGTGCGATCCTCCGACCCCATCTCCTCGGACCCCATCTAGGAGGCCTCTAGCTGTTCAGGAGTCGGAGTCGGCCAGGTGGGGCCCTTCCAGGTGGAGAAGCCACAGCATGACACAACAGAGCGCACGCCACGGCTTATACCGTTGCTGCTTGGTCTTTCCAGGGTCTGCCTGGAGGGCCTCGGGGGAGCTTCTCGGATGCCTTCAGGGCCCTCCTGGGGATCTCTTCGGTGTCTTCGGTCCGTCTCGATGAGTCTTGAGGCCGTCTGGAGAAGTCTTGGGTCAGTGTTGGGGGTGTCTTGGGGTCTGGGGGAGCTTTTGATCTTGATCCTTCTGGGGTCTTCCCGAAGCGACCCAGGACTGTCTTGTGGCCGTCTTGGGAGCAACCTGGGCTGGGTCGGTCGTGTTTCTTCTTGAGGCCTGTTTGAGCCCTCCAGAGCGAGAGAGCGAACATAGCTATTGGGAAGGCCTTACGGCCAGTGCCCTCGACCCTGAAGGGGGACGACGCCGACGACGACGACGACGACGACGACGCTGACGACGACGCTGACGCTCTGGAGCCCTTGTTGGGGCTCTCTTGGGAGCCTATTGGGCTATCTTTTGGGGGCCTCTTCGGAGATTTTTTGGGACGCTCCGTGGCCACTTGGCGACGCTTCGGAGCGGGTCTGAGGGCTCCGGGAGGCATGCGGGAAAACACGCGGCACCCCGCAGCAATAGACAAGAGTGAGGAGGGCATTTCCGGGGGGCGGGTCTGGGAGGAGGGGGGGATGGTGGTGGTCCCCTCGTCCACAGGGTGGAGGCGGGGGGAGGGGTCGTCCTGAGTTCCCCCTCTCCACAAAGGGGCCGCTCCCCTGTCCCCCTTGTCAGGGGGCCGCCCAGGGGTGATGTCACGACCCCCCCCCAGGACCCGCCCCCCCCCCGGGACCCCCATCGTCCCCCTCCCCCGCGGACCCCCCCCCCTCGCCAGGGAAGGGGTTCGAGGGAAGGAGCTTCTCTTCGAGTCGACGTTGTTTGATGTCCGTATGGCTGGATCGCTTGAGGCAGAGGGCCCAGGGAGAGGGGGGAGCGGCGATGGCGACGACGACGACTCCAACAGAGAGACGTCTCACACACGCCGACAGGGTCGGCGGATTTGCACATAGCACATGTACCGATATAAACACATCGGGGTTTTGGGGCCGTGTTCGGCCGTCCTGAATTCTCAGGGTTTTCTCTAGGCCCTTCCAGGACGCTTTTGCAGGCGTCCTGCTCGCCTGGGAGAGCTTACGCAAGAATCCTGAGGCAACCTCGAAAGGCCAGGGAACTGACGGACCCCCTTTCCCCCAGGTGTGGGTTTCGGTTTTGGTGCCGCCGCCCTCCCAGTAGACAGCAGGAGTACACTCGGCGTGGGCGCGGGTGTTCAAGACTGATGACCCCCGATGTCGGGGCCCCTTTCGATCCGATCGACCCGATCCGATCGACCCGACTCGATATCGACTCTGGCCGGCTCGATCCGATTTGGTTCCGATCTATTCTTCGCCATGCGGGAAACAGGGCCTGAGCAAAACGGGCCCCACGGTTTCCCAAAGGTTTCGGGCCCAGGGGCCCTCACGGGGCCCCCGGACAGTCAAACAGCGACTCTGGATGAAGAGCTGGTCCTTCGGGAAGGCCCTGGGGTCCATGCCCGGTTTCCATCAGGACCCAATGCCTCCATGGTCAGCTCCGTAGGCTCAGTGCGGCCCGATACTCGCATGGCGCTGCCTGTGTGAAGTTCGGTCGTGTCTGAGGATTGGGTCCCATGAGTTTGCTCTAGCCAAGAATAGGTTTCAATGCTCAGTGCTAGCTAAGCTCTGTGATCTCCGAGGACGTTGCTGTGCCGACCGCTCCAGGGACCCCCGACCGCGGAGAGCGTCCAGCATTGTGACCCCGGGTCACGCAGTGGCAGAAGCCAGGGGTTCGCGCCGTCACGGCAGGAGGCCTGCTGTACAGTGGAGGCCCATGCCAAGAAGCACCCTGCCCGCCTCCAGGGTGCCCTGGGTTTCTTTGGTTTCGATGGCTTTGCTACGGAAAGCGTGACGTTCCCACGCCAAAAATCCATGGACTTCCTGGGGTCTCAGGGTTGAGTTTCTTGTGAAAGGTTTCCTGTGGACTGGCCTCCACTGTGTCCTGAGCTGCGCATCCCGAGAGTCGGGTGGGTGGTAACTTGTAACCCACACGGGGGGTAAAGAGAAGGGTCCTAAAGTGGCCCCTTGTGGAGCCAGTTGGTGCCCCCAAGGGGCCCTGGGGGCCCCTTTGAGGCCTTTCTCTTTACCCCACATGTGGGCCAGCCCCCCATTGGTTACCCCCCGCCCGAGAGAGGCTGGGCCCCTGGACGGCTGCGAGTCGTTCCTCGACAACCTTTTTCCCTCGGCGCTGGTCGGGCCTGGTCCGGCGTGGGGCTCCTCTTGGGAGGGGGCGGCGAGCCGCCCACAGGTGGCCGGCTGCGGGAGCTCCGCAGCGCCCCTTCGGCGCCCCGGTCTTCTTCGCCACCAGCCTTGTGCGGAAGTGGTCCGTCTGCTGCGCGCGCCCCTCTTCTTCTTTTTCTTCTTCCTCGGCTTAGTTTGTGTGCTGTTTGGTCTGGCGCGTCCCGTCCCCACGGAGGGCATTGTGCCGGGAGCGGGGGGCCCTGCGCAGCGAGGTCGATGCACGCGTCATTGCGTGCGCTCGTGGAGCGAGCTTGGCACATATTCTAATTCGTTCCCCGCGCTTTTCAAGCGGACATGTGGGCCAGTTGTCAAGGTGTTGACGCGCTCTCTCCTCCTCCTCCTTCTCCTTCTCCTCCTTCTCCTTCTCCTCCTTCTCCTCCTCCTCCTCCTCCTCCACAAACAAAGTCTGACCTGGCTCACGGGCTCACAGCCTGATCCAGCTCAGCATGCAGCCCAACATTGCCTGCCCGATCTGGTCTCGTGGTCCCCCCTCAAGCCTGGCTTGCTGACATCGTTACTTGCGGTCTCGTCCAGGACTGGGGGCCAACGATGCACCTCGGCGGCGGGCGAGGGGGGAGGTGAGACAAGAATGATTCCGTTCCAGAGCGTTCTGGAACGCTCTGAGCAGGCCGCGGCGCCATACGCATCCTCCAGACCCGCCGATTCTCAGAGGTTCTCGATGTGTATCGGTCCGGTTGTGTCTCGCTCTTGCCTTCGTCTCAGAGACGTGGCTGACGCCGCCCGAGCCTCAGAGCTCCTGCCGGCCGGCCGCGTCTGCGCTCCCCCCGCAGCCTCCCTGCGCCCGCGCCCGGCCCAGGAGCGGCAGGGGCGCTGCACGCCTTCCAGGCTCGTCCCGGGCGCGTGGAGGCTCGCGCGGGTCAGGGGCAACGTTAGGAGGGAGGGAGCAGGGTGGTGAAGGAGGGGGGGATGATGATGATGATGATGATGATGATGATGATGATGATGATGATGATGATGATGATGATGATGATGATGATGATGATGATGATGATGATGATGATGATGATGATGATGATGATGATGATGATGATGATGATGATGATGATGATGCTGATGCTGATGCTGATGATGAGGATGAGGATGAGGATGAGGATGAGGATGAGGATGAGGATGATGGAGATGATGATGATGATGATGTCAATGATGATGATGATGCTGATGATGATGCTGTGATGATGATGATGATGATGATGATGATGATGATGATGATGCTGATTGATGATGATGATGTTGATGATGATGCTGATGATGATGATGCTGATGATGCTGCTGATGATGATGATGATGATGATGATGATGATGATGATGATGATGATGATGATGATGATGATGCTGATGCTGATGCTGATGCTGATGCTGATGCTGATGCTGATGCTGATGCTGATTCATTCATTTATTCACATCATTGGCGCCGATAGTTCGAATGAGTACATCTCGCTGAGAGAACAGAGTGCAACCAAGATATCTGAACAACGGTGCGATGTCCATGCCCTTCTGGCGGTCCAGGAGTCCCCACTCCTTGTCCGTAGACTCGTAGCCGACAGACGCGCAAGCGTCCCAGCCTGAGTCCCACGCCATCCGACGTATAGGGATGGTCGCGGGAGCCCGAGTGCAGGGCCGAAAACGGGTCGAAGGAGGTAGCCCATTCGAGTCTCATACGACTCGTTTCGGACAAATACACTGCTGCAGAGCCTCTAAGCCCTCGAAACAGATCGACGCACACGACGTGCGAAAGTGAAGCTAGGAAGGTCAGCCGTATTCCGAGGTCGTGCGCGGATCGAGTCTCATTGATGCAGAAAAGACACCGAGAGCAAGAGAGAGAGAGAGAGAGAGAGCGAAAGAGAGAGAGAGAGAGAGAGAGAGAAAAAAACAGCGAACACGAGGAAGAGGGCAAGAGCAAGAGGGCGAGACGCGAAAGCAATACAGAAAATAATAAGAGGGAAGCAAGCCTCCTGCTGCGGTACCTCATTTGCGGCGCCCTGTGAACTGCGCGGGTGTGTCTAAGTTGAAGCCAGATGTTCGCAGGGATGCGTCGAACAGAAGCTAGAACAGTCCTTTGCGGCCAAGCCACGAGTTGAATGATGCGCTTGGTCGTGACAATTTCCACAGCTGCGTTTACATGGCTCCGCGGTACATCATGCCGAACGCGGGATAGGAGCTGCAAAGGTCAAAATGACCACTCCCAGCGGTTGGCTTAGCCATCCGCCGCAGGGCGATTTTGTGCGTGGCAGTACTCGGGAGCACTACCAGGGAGGCCAGACACCCCTCACAAGCCTTCCCTTGCTCGCGGAACTCAAGTCCGCGAGGTGTGCCGATCAGGATGCACCCAATGACAGCCTTCCCAGTAGGAGTCGTGACCGCACCCCCCGATGCGGCGAGGACTATAAAGTCAGGGCACTAGGTCTACACTCCCTGGGTCGGCTGCCACGGACCGCCGTCACGGCACACTTGCGTCTGCTGGAGGCCCCCTTTACCTCCTTGGCCTTGATGCCCTCCGCCGCCTCTGGGGAAAGACGGCCGTCGACAGATACTGCCAGCATCAAGTTACCCCTGGCCGCCACGAGGATGCTTGCAGTCCGACTTTTCGGCCAGGATCATGCCGAACGCCATGTGCTTGCCGTAACTAGGGTCACACTTCACGTGCATGGGTGCGGGCTCGATGATTTCCTCCGGTGGCAGCTGCGCTTGGTACGCCGTCTCCGCAGAAATCCTGTGTGCGTAGATCGAGGGCATGAAGTGGATGCACGGGTAGGGCACCACATTGGTCTGGAACTCGGTAGTGTCCACGTTCAGGGCGAGGCGGAGCGGGGACAGTAGGTGGGAGGGAAGAGAAACAACTTCAGAGTGCGCTGTTGCCGCCTCAACTACGTTTGATTCGATATGCGGCTATGCTGATGCTGATGATGGTTGTGGTGATGCTGATGATGGTGCTGCTGATGATGCTGATGCTGATCCTGATGATGATGATGATGATGATGATGATGATGATGAGGATGATGATGATGCTGATGATGATGATGGTGCTGCTGATGATGTTGCTGATGGTGATGTTGTTACTGATGTTGGTAATGACGATGAGGAGGATGCTGATGATGCTAATGATGATCATGCTGATGCTAATGCTGCTGCTGGTGATGATGACTAATGATGCTGCGGATTATGCGGATGATGATTCGGGTGATACCGCTGATGCTGATGATGCTACTGCTGATGATTATATGATGCTGATGATGACGATGCTGATGATTATGCTGATGCTGCTGACAATGATAATGCTGATGATGATTATGGTGATGCTGGTGCTGATTACGATTATGATGATGACACTGATGATGGTGCTGATGCTGCGGGTGATTGTGTTTATGATGATGCTAGTGATTATGATGATGCCGATGATGATGATGACGACGATCAGGATGATGGTGATGACGATGATGATGGTGATGATGCTGCTGATGATGATGATGATGGTGATGCTTCTGCTGCTGCTGAGGATGATGCTGATGATGATACTGGTGCTGATGCTGGTGCTGGTGATGCTGGTGATGCTGAAGATGGTGGTGGTGGTGATGATGATGCTGATGGTGATGATGGAAGTGATGATGATGATGATGAGGATGCTGATGATGATGATGATTATGAGGATGATGATTATGATGTTGATGGTGTCGATGATGATGGTGTTGATGATGCTGATGGTACTGCTGCTGCTGCTGATGATGATGATGCTGATGATGATGATGGCCATCATGGGGATGATATTGTTGATGATGATGGTGCTGATGGTGATGGTGGTGGTGGTGAGGAGGAGGAGGAGGAGGAGGAGGAGGAGGAGGAGGAGACGGAGGAGGAGGAGGAGGAGGCGGAGGAGGGGAGGAGGAGGAGGAGGAGGAGGAGGAGGAGGAGGAGGAGGAGGAGGAGGGAGGAGGAGGAGGAGGAGAAGGAGGAGGAGGAGGAGCAGGAGGCAGAGGGGGGGAGGAGAAGGGTGACCGGGACCAGATTAGGTGCATGATGCATCATTTGTATTGGGGATGGCCTGACCCCCAATCGCACATTCATCGCCGACGCCGTCGACGACGGCGGCGGCGACGGCAACAGAGGGGACTGCGGCAAACATGACGGCTGCGGCGGCGACGGCGATGGCGACGGGGAGGGACGACATCGACGGCGGTGGCGGCGACGGCGAGAGAGAGAGAGAGAGAGAGAGAGACAGAGAGAGAGGGAGAGAGAGAGAGAGAGAGAAATCGGACAAGTAGACGAGCGTCTCGTCGACATCTGGCTACTGCGGTAGCCAAGACCGCCATGGCACGGTTAGCGGTGGTGCCCACCTTGGGGTACGGGGGACGTTGGAACAACCACCCCCAGCGCAAAGCAACTAAAGTGAATGGCGGGGTGCTGAGCAGGCGATTCGCCACGTCTCTCGGCGCCCCTTGGTAAAAATGGCCCAGGTCGGCAAAGCCCCAGTTGGCGGCCAGAGGGCAATGCCTAGGCCGCTAAGCGGCTTGCTGGAAACGGGGCGTCCCCTGTCCCCACAGCCAGGCACCGGTGACGTGTGGCCGCGCGGGGATTCGGGCTGGCGTGCGGGAGGGCCGACAGGGTAGGTCGGGGGCCCTGTGCGGACTTGCGCGCGCGGCCTTAGGAAGGTCGTGCAGCGTAGGGACCGGTGCCGCTCCATCATGTGATATGTTGGCAGGGATATATATATATATATATATATATATATATGCTGCTTCACTGTGAAATGAAATGCAGCGTCAGAGAGTGGCCGCAGGTTCAGTAGTTGAAGGTCTCGGGGCTTCAAACGACGTTCAAACCTTTCCGTATCCATTTAAGCTCGAGAGCTTGTGCTGAATTGAGGCTACCACGGGCGGTCCCCGGCGGGGGATGCAAGCGGCGCTGGCCGAGGCTCTGGTGCGGGAGACGCTGCACTGGGTCGGCCTCGCGCAGGTGCTTGTGTCGAGTCGGTGCCCCGAGGTGCCGGCCTGCCCGCCGATCCCGTCGTGCCCAGCCCTGCCAGAGATTCCCAGCTGCCCGGCCTGCCCGGGTGCGCCGCCGTCCCCTGCGCGGCCGTCCGCGCCGCCCATCTCGGGCGGCTGGGCAGTCCCCCTGGCGGCCTTCAGCTTCGGGGGCCTCTGGTCGCGCTCGTCTTCCTGGCCGTCGGGCGCTGGGGCGGCACGAGACGGTCGGCATCGGCGACGCCGGCGCCGGGCCTGGAGGATGGCCGCGCTGGCGGCGCCTGCACTCCCGCCCCCAGCCCTGGAGGAGTGGGCGTTCGTGCTGTACACAGTGGCGGGGCCCCCGGTGTATCGCCAGCGGCGGGTGCTGGGCTGCAGGCGCGCAGCGTGCTCGGCGACTGAGCTTGGGCCTGTGATCATCGGAACTCCGGACCTAGATGTGTACGAGGAGGACTACAGGACGGGGTCCCTCGGCGTTGATGTGGCACGGGTCGTGTTCAGCAGCGAGCGCTGGCCGCCCGCTGCTACCGTGCCGCGTGCCCAGGTCTATCGGTTCAGGGACGAGCCCACCGGCCTGGAGTACGCGGCGATGAGGGGAGCGGCCCGCGTGGAGGCCAACCGGCTCTGGGCCGCCGCGGACGTGGCTGCTGGGGGTGCTGGGGGCCCGATCCCGCTGAACGAGTTCGTGCCGTTCGAGGCCATCGCCGGCGTGGTGGCAGAGCTCGGAGCCGCGGCGGGGCCGGCGCCCCAGGGAGCTGGGGCGGGCCCGGCGCTGCCCCCAGTGTATCGCCGCGGGTCCTGCGCCTGGCGCCGCGCCCGCCGTCGAGCCGGCCGCGGCCGTGGTGCCTGCGCCGCCTGCGGCCGTCACGGCACAGGCCGCGGGCTCAGGCCCGCCCGCACGTGCGCCGGCTATCCCAGATATGGGCTTCCAGTGGTCATCCCTGCCAGCTGTCAGGCCCCCTTGGGCTGGAGCTGGCGCGCGATGGAGGATCTCGCCGGGCTGGTGACGTACGGGCATGCGGTGGACGTGGGGTCTCCAGGAGGCCCCACCCTGGGCGGCGGGGCTGGTCGGCGACAGGTGGCGCTGCTCCCCAGCGGGCACTCGGTCTTCGTGGCCCTCGTGGCGGACACGGAGGTGGACCACCTCAAGCGAGAGTTCAGGGGCTCGGACGCGCGCACGCTGCCGGTGATGCACTCCGCGGTGGGGCGCGAGCGGGCCTGGACGTCCGTCATCGCCGATTGCCGCGAGGAGGACATCCCAGACTTCGGTGTGAAGGCTCCTCGATCGGTGAAGTGGTGTGCTGCTTACCAGCGCCGTGATGGTGGGCCGATCTTGCACTCGGAGATGTGGCGGACGCGCCGCCGTCTCCAGGACAGCGATTTCGGCGTGTCCGAGCACGAGACGCTGAGCAAGGTGGTGGAGATGCTCGGGACCGTCGACCAGCTGGACCTCTACAACCTGGCCGGGGCGGAGGTCGCCTACCGCAAGCTCCAGCTGATCGAGCGCTACTGGGACGAGCGGCGCCAGGAGCAGCAGCAGGCCAACGCCAAGATGCCGCTGGACGAGTTGCAGGCCTTCTTGGGCGGAGGCCGCGCCGCCAGCATGGTGCGCCCCGAGCTGCTGGAGCAGGTGTCGAAGGAGCTGGAGAGGATTGCGGGCATCAAGAAGAATGCGAGGAAGTTGCGGGAGGAGCAGGCCGCCTTGGCCAAGAAGGCTCCCCCCGCGAAGTCATGATGCAGTTCGCGCCGCCGGGGCCCCCCCACCCGCGCGGCGAGCCAGAGGGGGGTGCGGTGGCCGGCGTGGATCGCAATCGATCCCTGCTGCCGCTGCCGCTGCCGGCCTGGTGCTCGGGCCCTGCGGGGCGCTCGGGCGGGCGTCGCGGACGGAGCCGTGCAGCTGGGCGGGCGCGCCTGGCGGGTCTACTTCGAGACCTGATTCTGATTCTGAATCAGATGGGCGCTGGTGAGGGCCAGCTTCAGCGCCGGCCGCTGCCCACGCCCCGTCACATCCAGGAGCTGGCGCTCGCTCGCCTCGCCAGCTGTTGCGCGGAGCTAGGCAGCCCACCGCCTCAGCTCACGGCCGATGCGGCCCTGAGGGGGCTGCAGGTCAGTCCAGCTTATGGGGCTGAAGAGCCTCCGACGCTGGCCCCTTTGGCATTCGACCTCGTCTCGCTTCCGAAGGCGGGTGACATCGCGCGCCCTCTGGGGGAGCTTCTGGGGCGGGATGGCCCCAATTAACTATGCCAGTTTTTCTCGACAGCAAGGTTTTGCCAAGTCGGCTTGCTGCGGAGCGGAAGGCCGCCGCAAAGTTCTCGAAGCCCTACCTCGACCCCTGCCTCCGAGAGCCGGCCCGCCGGGCGGAGTTCATCCGGCGGCTGCTGGAGGCAGGGATGCTCGACCTTGTTCCCGAGTCGGTCGAGGCGCGCGAGGAAGTGGGTTTGTTCACGGCGTGGAAGAAGAATGGTTCACAGAGATTAGTTGTAGGCTGTCGTGGAAGCAACTTCCACTTTGAGGGCCCCGAGCACGTGGATCTCGCTTCTGGTGCCAGCTTGTCCGCTTGTCCTCAATCGAGATTCCTGGAGGGCAGGATTTGTGGATGTCCGGCGTTGATATCTGTGGCGCTTTCTATCGCATGGGTCTCCCCTCTGCCCTCCGTCCTTTCTTCTCCCTCCCTCGCGTCCGTGCTGGAGACCCGGGGATCTCCGAACTCCAGGGCCAGGCTTTGGGGCCGCGAGATTGGGTGAGGCCCAGATTCGCGGTTCTGCCCATGGACTGGTCGCATGCTCTAGCTTTCTGTCAACGTGTGCACGAGACTGTTCTGAGGGAGCGAGCGGGGCTTGGGGATGACGATCGTCTCGTCGACGGGCGGGCCCCTCCCCCGCTGAGCCTCGGGATGCACGCTGAATATGTCGATAATTCTTTAGGCTTCGCCACCTCCGCCGAGCGGGCCAACGAGCTCCTCGCGTGTGCGACGGAGTCGCTGTCCAAGGCGGGCCTGCCTCTTCATGAGCCTCAGGAGGCCTCCTTGACATGCGAGAATCTTGGTTGGGAATTCGAGGGCTCTCGGGGCATGCTGCGGCCGCGGGCCCGTAGGCTCTGGCGTCTTAGGATCGGGGCTTTGGCCATGCTCGACAAAGGAGTTGCCGCAGGTAGACAGATCAGTAGGATTGTATGTCATTTCGCGTTTGCGGGGCTCGCTCGGAGGCCCTTTTTGTCCATCTTCGATGCGGTGTATCGATTCGCCATTAAATGCAGAGATGTTGCTCGCCCGTTGTCGGGCGGAGTTCGCCGGGAGCTTCGCTGGGCTGTGGGATTAGTGCCTCTTCTGTGGGCCGATCTGCGGGCCGAGTGGGAGACGAGGGCGCGCGCTACCGACGCGAGTGAGCAGGGCCGTGGGGTCGTGCAGCGGGAGGTGGACATCGACCGGGTGCGGTCTCTGGGCAGGGAACGATCGCTGGAGGCTCCGCGGCCCGCCGGGGCCTGAGGGGCAGACGCGGCCGAGGGGCTGCCTGGGCGAGGAGCCGTCCGCGAACCCCTGCAGGCCCAGCCCAGTCCATGACGTGCCTGCGGCGGTGCTCGACGGGGAGTGGCAGGTCGTCTCGAGCGGGGGCTGGGGCCGGTCCGAGCACATCGTGGTTCTCGAAGGTCGGGCCCTCGTGCATGCCGTGCGCCATGCCCTAAGAGACAGCCGGATGTTCGGGAAGCGGGTGCTCTTCCTGTCGGACGCCATCTCGTCGGTCTTGGCTCTAACCAAGGGGCGCTCTTCCTCGCGTGGGCTGATGCGGGTCGCTCGGCAATGGGCGGCGTGGTGCCTGGCCGGCGCGCTCGTGCCGACGCTGCGCTGTCTGCCGTCGGAGCGCAATCCTGCAGATGCTCCTTCGAGGCGGCGCGTGCCCATCGGCGTGCGCTTCCCCTTCGCGTGCGGCGCCAGCGCTGCCGAAGGGTGCCGCTGGCCGGCTCGTGACGGAGCCGAGGGCAGCCGTCGGCGGGGCTGCCGGAGCGCTGCCGAGGAGCTCCGCGATCTGGACGCCGCCGAGTCCGCCGGTGCCAGTCTTGCCGCGAGGCGACGGCGGCGGCGCCCAGGGCAGTCGCTCAGCGGTGGTGGCCAAGCGGCGACGGCTCACGGCCCGCGCGCCGCGAGCCGACCTGCCGACGTCGGCGCGGCCGCCGCCCCAGTTCGGCGCCCGCCGAGTGCGCGCCGAGCGGCGGCAGCGGCTGGAGGCCGCTCGGGCCGCACCTCCAGCGGGCAGGACCCGGCTGCAGCAGAGGTCGGTGACGCCGCTGACCCTCGCCAAGTACGAGCTGGCCTGGCGCCGATTCCTCGAGTGGCGCCGTCTGTCCGTCGCCCCCGAGGCGTCCCTGCTGCGGGGGCGCCAAGCCCAGGGGGCGCCGTTCGAGTACCTCCTCGACGACTGGCTCGCGCTCTGGATGGACGAAGAGTACCTGAACGGCGAGCAGGCGCACGTCGGGTCGCACTTGATGGCCGTGGCGAAGTTCCACCCCCCAGACTTCGGCAAGTCTAGGGGCCGCCGCCTCCCGCGGGCAGGGCAGACTCTGCGTGGGTGGCGCCGGCTCGCGCCTGGGCGCGCCCGCCTGCCCCTGCCGCGGGGGGCGGTGGCATTGCTCGCCGAACAGTTGGTGCTGGGCGGGTGCTGGGCGACGGCCGTGCTGGTGGTGCTGAGCTTCCACTGCTACTTCAGGCCCAGCGAGGGTTTCAAGCTGACGCGGGAGATGATGGTGCCTCCCCTCGGGGGAAGCCGGTGCGGCAACTGGTCCCTGGTGCTCCGCCCGTTCGATTTCACGGTCGCAAGCAAGACGCGCCACTTCGACGAGTCCGTGGTGGTGGGCGCGCCGGACTTCGAGATGCTCCTCGATCCCGCGTTGGCGTGGGCGAGGCGGAGCACGCCTCCAGGGCAGCGCTCCTTCGCGTTCAGCCAGGCCGACTTCATTCAGAGATTCCGGCAGGCTGGGCAAAGGTGCGGCCTGGAGGCGCTGAAGCCCGAACTGTACATGCTGAGGCGCAGCGGCCCGTCCTTCGACCAGGCGATCAAGTACAGAACGCTGGCGGAGATAAAGCAGCGCGAGCGGTGGATGAGCGACGCCGCCGTGCAGCGCTACCGCAAGGATGGCCGGGTGTCGGAGCAGCTCCATCGCCTCCCACGGCACGTGCTGGCGCGGGCGATGGGGGCGCCAGCCCGCCTGAGGTCACTCCTCGGGCGGCCTTCGAGCGCCTCCTTTCCGCCCGCCGCGGGTCGCGGCAGCAGCCGCAGATATTTCTAGAGATCTTCAGTGGCTGTGGCCGGCTCTCCGCCGAACTCAGGAAGCTTGGCTGCCTGGTTCTGGAGTGGGACGTGCTGCGGGGCCCGAGCTGGGACTTGACGCTCAGGAGCAACCAGCGGCTCATCCGCGGCTGGATCGCCGGCGGGCGCATCTGGGGCGCGCACCTGGGGGCGCCGTGCAGCTCCTGGAGTCGTGCTCGCGACCGCGGGCCGATCCGTGACCCAGAACGGCCGCGGCCTGGCCCCCCCCCTCGCGGCTGCGCAGCGACGTGCACTTGCTCGGCCTTCCTGAGCTGCGTCATCCCGCCGACCTGGAGGCCGTTCGAGTGGGAAACGTGCTCGCCCGGCTGGGCGTCAGTATCGTAGAGCAGCTCGAGCATCAGCAGCGACCCGTTACCCTGGACCATCCATCCTCATCAAGAACCTGGCTGCTCCCTAGGCTCCTCAAGGCAAAGTCGTGGAAATCGGCCACCTGTATCGATACCTGCTACTGTATGTTTTTTTTTTGGGGGGGGGGGGGGATGGAAGAAGCCCGCGCGTTTCTTGGGCTGCCGCATCGATCTGACCGATATCCAGAGAATTTGCACAGGAAGAAAATGCTGTCGTACTGGTCTGCCTCATCTTACCTTGTCTGGCTTCGACGGACCGCGAGGATGGCTCACAACAAAGACTGAGAAATATCCCATGAAGTTGTGCTCCCGTTTGGCCCGTGCTTTTTCAAACGCTCGTGCTGCCGTAGACATTCACAATTCTTCTCGCGTGTGGTTAGGATAAGTCTTTGTGACCGCCCGTGGGAGAATACCCTGCCCGCCCACCCTGAGACGCCAAATTTTGGACAAGTGCGGAAGAGTCGTGCCGCCTTGGGACCCTCGAGGCTTGCCGATCAGCAGTCGGCCTCGTTCTGTTGGGCCCACGGCGTACTTGCCTTTAAGCACCGGCGGCGATTCTCCGCCACAGAAGATATGAAAAAAAAGGATCGTCTGTCTGCCGGTCTTTGTGTTTCCATTTTGGCCACGGTTTAGAGCTGCTAAGGCATGTATACTGTTTCGCTGTGAAATGCAATGCAGCGTCAGAGAGTGGCCGCAGGTTTAGTAGTTGAAGGTCTCGGGGCTTCAAACGACGTTCAAAAGCTTGTGCTCCCAGCCCACCCTCCCAGGAAGAGTCGTGCCGCCTTGGGACCCTCGAGGCTTGCCGATCAGCAGTCGGCCTCGTTCTGTTGGGCCCACGGCGCACTTGCCTTTAAGCACCCGCGGCGATTCTCCGCCACAGAAGATATGAACAAAAAAGGATCGTCTGTCTGCCGGTCTCTGTGTTTTCATCTTGGCCACGGTTTAGAGCTGCTAAGACATATATATATAGAGAGAGAGAGAGAGAGAGAGAGAGAGAGAGAGAGAGAGAGAAACAAAAAGGAGAAAGAGAGAGAGAGAGAGAGAGAGAAAAAGAGAGAGAGAGAGAGAGAGAGAGAGAGAAAAAAAGAGAGACAGAGAAAGAGATAGAGAGAGCGACGCAGATGCGTCACGGGCGCGGTGGAAACGCTGTACACCCAGCCCTTGCTGGGAATGAAAGGTGCGGACTTGGTGGGTAAGGGAGGAGAACTGTTGGCACAGGCGGTTGTAGGACGCCTGCTGTAGCTCGGCGGCTCGGCCGCGGGCTGAGCTCGGAACGTGGCGTGGTCGGCCAATGCCGGTCGCGTTGGCGAAGTGGGTAGAAAAGGTCGGCGCGGCGGTCGGTGCCTCGTGTGGGCACGAGCTCCGCCGTAGGGCCGCCGTAAGGTGGCGCCGTAGGGTCCAACACATCGGGCGAGGGTGTATGGTCTGCTCCGACGCGGGTGGTGGTGGTAGTCGAGGGCGCTGTTTGCAGTGACGCGACAGGGCCCTGCCTTAGCGGTGGGAGATGTGGCTGGGTTGGGTGGTTGCTCGGGTCTGGGTGAGGAGTCGGTCGCCGAGCTCGGTGCCGAACCCGGCCTGTGGGCGCGGGCGGTTGGCAAGGAGGGTCGGTGCCCTTGTCACGCCCGTGGCCTGAGGGGGGGGGGTGGTTGCTCTGAGCGGAGCTCGCTGGAATGGCCGCTGTGTGTAGGCGCACATCTGGGCCGCGCCAGTTGGTAGTTTGGGTGGCAGTTTGTTCGACGTTGGGCTGTGTCGTCCCAGGTTCGAGTTTGATCCTTACCTCAGGCGACGCTGGTGGGGCCCGTGTCCTGTCTGGTCGCTGAGTCGGCTTGGTCTGGCTTGAGGGGAAAGTGGTGACCGGCCTTACCGTTTGGGGGAAGCTGTGTCGCAGTCCCTTCTGACGGGGGGACTTTAGTTTGTTGGCCCGGGCCTTCGTGCTCAGGGAGGGCGTAGTTGGTGTCCCTCATGTTGGTAGGTAGTGGTGCAGGGGCTTTCGCCTTAGTCGTCGTGCTGACGGCGCTACAATCAGGTGGCGGATCAAGCTCCCCTTTGGGCGCGACTATGGTCGGTGCCCAAGGGTCGCTACCTTGGCCTGGCGCGCGATCTTCCCCGCCGTCAGGGGACGTGGCCTCGATGTCTCCAGTAGGCACGACTGTGGTCGGTGCAACTGGCCCGGTGCCTCGTGGCGGCCGTTGTCGATGCTGTATCGGTGATGGTTGTATGGGCAAGGTTTCCAGATCTTCCATACTTGCCCCGGAGCCAAAAGGGTGCTCCTCGTCGTCGTCTTGGGTATCCCAGACGCGGTGAGCTTCCTCCCAAAGGTCGTCAAGGTCCCTAGGGATCCTTGTTTGGTCGCGGGGTCGGTTCGAGCTCACTCAGATGAGCGTTTGTGGAACTTGCTCGTCTGTGGGGTAGTGGTAGCGTGCGGTGTCGTTTGTCGTAGATAGCGACCGCTACGCTGTGGAGCACTACCGCAAAGCAGTGTCGCTGTTCCGACTCTTCGATCAAGTGGGGCGGGAGGTGGTGGAGGGCGATCGCGTCAGTGGCGAGATGATCCGTTTGACGGTTGAACTCTTCCGCTGTGACGCTGGTGCGGGTTTCGTTGACACCCTCGTCACCAAGATGGCTCATGACCTTTTGCCTGTCAGTAGATGCCAGGTTTAGAAAGGACACAGCGTTGTATGCGAATCCAGAGATCGCCCTGTGGCCCATCTGGCAGCGGGGCATGGCCGTCTAAGATCCGCTGGCAACCATCTGCGACGGCTTGGTTGTCGACGAAAACGTGGGCGGGGCGTTCGGCAGTGGCAGTCGGTGGAGAATAGCTCGGGTCTCTACTCGCTGTGCGTTTTGGGTGAGGCCGTGGACGCGTGCTGCGTGATTGAGGCGGTGGCCGCTGCCGTAGTAGACGCTATAGGCAGCGCGCGCAAGCAGTGGGATGGCTTGGTGCGAGCACGCTCCGTCGGTTCCAGCATGAGCCCACTGGCTGCCGTCAGGGTCCATGTAGGTGGTGACGGTTTCGCCGTCGGGGCCTTCTGGCGGCGGTCGGGGGATGGGTTGGGGGAGCGGGTCCCTGGATAGGTCGGCTTGGAGATCCAGGAGGTCGGTAGATTCGTCGATGAGCCCATAGTGCCGCGTGCTTGGTGGAAGGACCTTCCTATGCTCGTCGGAAAGCCTTTGCATCGTGGTGAAGGGGCGTCCTTCGGATTGCCAACAGGGGCACTTCCAGATGGTATGCTTTTGTGCCTCGTCAGTGTCGCAGTACCTGCATATGGGATTTGGTTCGGCTGATATGTTGGCGCGTACGCCGCGCTGATGCGTATGATCGCCACCCGCGAGGTAGTTGTAGAGGAAGCCTCGTTGCCAGGTGTTGATTTGTTTGGCTCCCTTGGGGCGGGCCAGCCACGCACTGGCAAACATGTCTATGTTCGGCTTGGCTCCAGGGAGGTACCCCAGGTCATGGCGCGAGGGCTTGCTTTTTCTTGGAAAGGCCCGTCTTTGTGAGGCTCGCAGCATGTGCAGCAGAACTCCTTGGGGCTCGTGCGCCCAGCTGCTGATACGGGTTCCCCAATCGTCGCAGAAGGTGCCGAAGTCGGGCCAGGTCCACTAGAGTTGCTGAAGGACTTGGGCTAGGCGCCTAATTGGTCCTCCACGACAGGTGGTCTGGACGGCGATTCAGTTTGGGGTCGCGACGGACCTGTCGTTGGACGGCGAGGATGCTTTCTTTTTGGGTGATAGCGTCGATTTCGACGGCGTGGCCTGGGATGCACCCCGTCAGAGAGAGAAAGAGAGAGAGAGAGAGAGAGAAACGGCGACGACGACAACGAGGCGCCCCGAGGCTCGGGTCGGAGGGAGGGAGGGGGAGGTCAGGGAGAGGAGGGGGGTGGGTCACGAGATCTGCTCCATGCAGCGAGTTTCGTTCCCGCCACGAGGCCTCTTCCTCGGCGCACTGACGTTCCCGACGCCGGGAGCTACCTCAGCTGATTCGGTAGCCCACCTGGGCTGCTCTCGGTCTGGTTCGATCCGACCCGATCCCCAAACTTCCAGTCCGATCTCGGTCCGATCTGATCCAGCACGAACCGATCTCCTCTCCGGCCTGCAGGGGCCGAGCCCGATCCACGATCCCAAGCGACCCGATCCCGATCCGATTCCGCAGCGATTCAGGCGCGATCCGTCGATTCGCTCCCGATCTGATCCGCTTTCGTGGCTCGATCCGGCTCAGGATTGCCCCCCTTTGCCATCCCCCGAGCTCCAGGCCGAGCCCGAGCTCCAGCCCGAGCCCAGCCCGAGCCCGAGCCCGAGCCCGAACCTGAGCCAGTTCGAGTCTGAACCCGAACCCGAGTTCGAGCCCGAGCCCGAGCTCCAGCCCGAGCCCGAGCCCCAGCCCGAAGTGCGGCACGAGCCCGAGCCCGAACCCCTCCCGTCCGACCCGGGAGGCGCTGTTGGGCCTCGGTGCAGAGAGCCCGGAGGCGCTCGCAGGTTGTCTCCCTCTTCCACGAGGCGGGGGGGGATGGAGGGCGTCCTGGCGCGCGCGCTCGCGAGAGTCGCGGCGCAGCAGGAGCGATCGCGCGTGCGCGGAGGAGGAGGAGGAGGAGGAGGAGGAGGAGGAGGAGGAGGAGGAGGAGGAGGAGGAGAGGAGGGAGGAGGAGAGGAGGGAGGAGGAGGAGGAGGAGGAGGAGGCGGAGGCGGAGGCGGAGGCGGAGGCGGAGGCGGAGGCGGAGGGAGGCGGAGGCGGAGGCGGAGGCGGAGGCGGAGGCGGAGGCGGAGGCGGAGGCGGAGGCGGAGGCGGAGGCGGAGGAGGAGGAGGAGGAGGAGAGGAAGAGGAGGAGGCGGAGGATGATGATGATGATGATGATGATGATGATGAGATGATGATTGAGATGATGATGATGATGATGATGATGATGATGATGATGATGATGATGATGATGAGATGATGATGTGATGATGATGATGGATGATGATGATGATGATGATGATGATGATGATGATGATGATGATGATGATGATGATGATGATGATGATGATGATGATGATGATGATGATGATGATGATGATGATGATGATGATGATGATGATGATGATGATGATGAGATGATGATGATGCTGATGATGATGAGGAGGAGGAGGAGGAGGAGGAGGAGGAGGAGGAGGCGGAGGAGGGAGGCGGAGGAGGAGGAGGAGGAGGAGGAGGAGGAGGAGGAGGAGGCGGAGGCGGAGGCGGAGGCGGAGGAGCGGAGGAGGAGGAGGAGGAGGAGGAGGAGTAATAATACTCATGCTACGAATAAGAATAATAATATGCATAAAACGCAGAAGAGTAAGCATAGCAACAATACTACTACTACTACTACTACTACTACTACTCCTACTACTACTACTACTACTACTACTAGTAGTACTAGTACTACTAGTACTACTAGTACTACTACTACTACTACTACTACTACCACTACCACTACCACTACCACTACTACTACTACTACTACTACTACTACTACTACTATTCCTACTCCTACTACTACTACTACTACTACTACTACTACTACTACTACTACTACTACTACTACTAAGCATACTATTCATATGAACACTATCCATAATAGTAATAATCACACTACTACTACTAAGTATAATAATGATAATAATACGAATATTACGAAGACGACTAAGACGAATCAGAAGACTAATGCTAAGGCTAATGCGAACACTATTGATACGAATACTATCAATAATACTAATACTGATAATAATCATAGTACGACGTAACTAATACTATGGCGACTAATAATAAGAAGCAACCTACGCATACTGAGATGACTACGACGATGAATAATACCATGGATACCAATGATACTACTAATAATAAGAATACTAATAAGAGTACGACTGAGACGAACACCAGTAATGCTAATAATACTAAGGAGAAGACTAAGCAGACGACGACGCCGACTACGAATACTAATAAGGATACCAATAACAATAATCATACTATCGATACGAATAATAATGGTGATGCTAATACTAATAACCATACTACTACTACTACTACTACTACTACTAATACTAATACTAATAATAATAATAATAATAATAATAATAATAATAATAATAATACTAATACTAATACTACTAATAAGAATAAGAATATTCATAACAATAATAATGCTAATATTAATAACAATACTAAGAGTAGTAATAATACTAACACCACCAATAATACGACTACTAATAATAATTAAAGCACGCATACGACTAATTCTAATCCTAGAGTGCTGTTGCGAAGAAGAATACTAATACTAAACATGAAGAAGAAGAGGAGGATGAGGAGGAGGAGGAGGATGAGAAGGCGGAGGAGGAGGCGGAGGAGGAGGAGAAGGATGCGGACGTGGAGGGGGAGGAGGAGGAAGAGTTGGAGGAGGATGAGGAGGAGGAGGAGGATGAGGAGGAGGAGGAGGAGGAGGAGGAGGAGGAGGAGGAGGGGGAGGGGGTGGAGGACGCGGAGGCGGAGGCGGAGGCGGCGGAGGAGGAGGCTGATTCAAGCTGATTCAAAGCATGGAGCGAGCTCCATCGCATCCAGCGAAACTCAATAAACATATTATTGAGTTCGGTACTGCCTGTTACCGCACGGCAAGTCCTAAAAAGTTACGGGGAGCCCTCGTCCCCCCGGGCCTGTAGCTCCCGAGCCTCCCTCGCGCGCTCCGAGAGACACCAATCTACCGCTTCCCGCGGATCAGAGAAGCCGTGCAAGGCAGCGACCCGATACATATCGAGAGGCTCTGGGGGTACCAGCCCATAGGTGGTCCCAACAGGCTCTGGCCCCGAACCAGAAGAAACTCTCAGCTTCGCCGCCCACTGCGCTCGGACTTCCAACGACGGGGTGACGACCGACTCGAGCCGTGGGGGCGGCGACTGAGTTGAATTAGGATGCAGGCCTCGCCGGAGCCTGCTCCTCTGCGTGGCCAGCCCTGGATGCCGATTACCCTTGCAAATGGTGGCCAGCCCAGAATCAGGCCTGAATTTTTTCTGCACGCTGCCGCCACAACCCGTGCAAAACAGAAAAGGAGGCTCACCGACGGAGCCGTGCACCGCAGCCTGAACGATCTCATGACCTTGAAAAAGCCACGGGCGCAGCACGCTGCAGCCACTCCCGGCGGCAGCCCTGGTCGCTGCCGCGGGTGCCGCGCTGGTGGCCGAGCCGGGATAAAGCTCGGGCGGGAGGGCTATGCGAGACTGGAGCTGCGACCGCTGCTCGCAATGCCTTTCCCACTCGCTGGCCTCGTCAGGGCTGAGGCTCGAAACTTCCAGTTCTAGATCCAGGACGACATCGGCCGTACCGCCGACGCCGTCGGAGTCCTGGTGGCCAGACTGGTGGAGCCACTCATGGACCCTCCCCATCCACACGGCCGCGTCCTCGGCCCTGCGCTCGCAGGCCTCCGCAAAAAGTTCTTGCTCTGGGGCCACATCCCAAAGCTGAGCCTCTTTCTTGGCCCACTCATCCGCGAGGCGATTGCCCCGCAGCTTCCACAAGTCTTCGAAAGACGTGGCATCCTGGACGCTCCGATGGGCTTTGACCTTCGCGACCGTGGCAGAAGAACCAACCTTGCCCCACCAGAGCTTCCAAAAGTGGCGCCGCTCATTCCTGGGGTCCAAAGCTTTGGACGAATTAATGGCGCAACCCACAGAGCCAGCACAATCACTGAACACTTCAAGCGGCACGCCTGAATTACCTTCGGACGGAGGCTCCGAAAACCGAGCCAACATGTGAAACGCGTAATCCTCCCCGTCCCGCGCCCACTGCTCGGGCTCCCAAGCCCTCGGAACCACCCCATACATGCAAGCAACAAAATTGCCGGCTTGGTCCGCCTGCACGGCCGCCCAGCCCGCGCGTCTACAAAACCGTGCTTAGTGCTGAAGGCCGATCCGTCCACGAAGATGGGCCCCCCCCAGAGCCACCCAGGATGGGCGTCCACAAACCTGACCCAGTGCTCCTCAGGAGCCTCAGGTCGGCCAAAACAGTTCCCGGGGGAGGGGGAGAGGCAACGCGAGAAAAGCTCGGCCTCGTCAGCACCCAGCTTGCTCACTCTGCTGGCTGCGACACCAAGCGAATTAGGCATGTCCGTGCGCCTGAGGCCAGCAGAGCACGGGCAGTCGAACCCCCTATGGAAGAGAGTGCCTACACAGCCACACAGTTTGCACTGGTCCGAGATAGACCGCCCGTGGCGGTGCAAACGCGCTTGAGGCCAGTGGGTCCCCGAGACCAGGCTGCGAACAAGGTTCCTGCCGTGCCGACTGAGTCCCAGCCCCGGCTTCCCGAACGAGATTTTATCAAGAGGTCTCCAATTCAGAACAGAGCGCCAGCACTATACATATAACGGCGCACCGGGTCCGGGGGCCCAGGGCCGGGACCCCGACCACAAATGTGGGCCCCGGGGGGCCCGGAGGCTCGTCGGACCGCCGGACGCCGTCCAAGATCGTTCGCAGGCGGCTTCGGAACGCGCTCCGATGGCTCCAGATGCCTTCCAAGACGCCTGTCATGACACCAAGAAGGTCCCAGAAGCCTCCAAGACGCTCCGAGAGGCAGCCCAAGAGAGGCCCAAGAAGCAAAAATCGTGCCATTCCTATGGGAAAACGTATATTTTTCGCATGTTCGCCTCTTGGGCTTTCACCGCGTCCAAGACGGCCCAAGAGGCGCCCAAGACCGCCCCAAGACGGCCCAAGAAGCTTCCAAGAGGGCCCCAGGACAGCCCAAGAGGGCCCCAAGACGGCCCAAGAGGCGCCCAAGATGGCCCAAGAGGGCCCCAAGACGGGCCCAAGAGGGGGCCCAGAGGGGGACCACGAACCGCAAGCTCGAGCCTTCCGCCCCAAGAGGCCGCCAGGAGGCCCCAAGGAGGCCCCTCAAGAGGCCCCAGGAGACCCCCAAGAGGCCCAAAGGAGGCCCCGAGAAGCCCCAAATCGGCCCCCAAAATGCTTCGAACCTGCTTCCAGGAGGCCCCCGACAGGTTCAGAGGCTCCCGAGAAGCTACGTCAAACTCCCAGCGAGCGGCCGGACGAGGCCCCCCACAAAATCACAAGAGGGTTCCAGTATTTGTATCCTTCAGCGCTCTCTGGCCTTCTTCCCCCTGCCCCCTTCCCTGCGACTTTCGTTGACTCAAGCTCGTCTCCTAGCTAGAACCTAAGCGCGCGAAGCGCGCGCGTGGTTCTAGTTATATTTACTGATGGACACAATATCGTTGGCAGCGACTGCCATGTATTTCACCGCCGCCACCGCCCTACCGGGGGAGAAAAACCTGAGGTTGACCACCTCTCCGCCTGGCCCGACAAGTTCCGTGGCTGACCTCATGCTGGCCCCTATTCTGGCAAGCACGAGGTGGAGGGCCTGGGCAGGGTTGCTGCACTGACTCCAGGGGGCCCTAGACTTCAGAATGCCGCGAGACTGCTCAAGCACCGCTTCCAAGACCGAGAGGGCTGGAAGGGAGGTCTCGACACACATGGTCCAAGCATGCATGACCTCCCCAACGTGGACGACCGCGGGGTCCCTCCAGAAGGCTTTGTACATCGATCGGAGCCTCAGTCCTACGTTGGCACCTGCGGGAAGTCGACCTTCCGAACGAAGGGCGCCGACCCGTAGCCCATGGAGCTTGTTGTCGGCCAGCCCCGTGACGGCCGAGCCCCAAATCGCAGTGGCGATGGGGGATCCGCGGTGGATGCGCTCCACGGCTGCGCCGGCTTCCCGAAGAACATGGACGCGCTGGGCAGCCACCCGCGCCTTAGCCAGGCGTTTGTCCTGCTCGACGACGGACCTCCTGACGCCGTCAGAGCCGTCACCGCCGAGGCATCGCAACCCTCGGCTCTGCTCAATCTCGCCGGCCCAAGCGGCCTCGAGTCGGGCCGCGAGCGCACTGTCGGCCGTGAGCCAACCCGTCTTGCCCCAGTTGACCTTCAATTTCCGGGCCTGCAAGCCTTCTACCACGAAGGCCAGGGCGGCGGGCAGCTGAGCGGCAACAAGATCCACGGTGCCGAGCGCCTGCAGCAGCTGGTCGTCCACCAGCGACTGCGACCGCACCAAGGGGAAGCGCCGCGCTTGCTCCACCAAGAGGGTGTGGACCATCAGCTTCGCGAGCCCGAGCGCGCAGGAGCATCCTGCGGCAATCGTGCCATTGGCGCGGATGGTGATGCCGAGGGCGCCCGCGAACCTCGCGCGCCTCGGCAGGCGGTAGGCGCAGCACAGAGCCTTCAGCAGCGGCAGCGGGAAGCGCGTGGCCCGCGCTTCCCTCAGCAAGATGTTGTGGAAGACGTACTCGTAGTACTTGCTGAGGTCGAGGGCCGCGGTGCCCGCCGCCATGCCGTCCTGCTGGGCGCAGAAGGCGGCCAGCAAGTTGTGGACGTGACCAGCGCGATCACACGTCCTGTCAGCGTTGCCCCAGTAGAAGCTGCCCTCCAGCCTGCGCTCCCACTCCGCGACCAGCGGCTGGCGCATCCTCGACCGCAGCAGCAGCCAGATGCAGTTGAGGATGATGGGCCTCAATCCGCCTGCTGGCCCCGCCTTGGGCAAGAAAGCGATGAGCATGAGCCAAAGGGAGCTCTCGCCGGGCGAAAGCTCCCAGCACCTCAGCACGTCCAGGAAACGCTCCTTGTAGCTCTTCGGCAGCCAGCGCAGCTGCCGGGGATGGAGCTGATCCCAGCCCAGACCAGCCCTCTCGCCGTACTTGTCTACGGCTGCGTCCAGGTCGGCCACCTGCAGACGCGGAAGGATGGAGGTGTCGAACTCCTGGCCCGCCCAGTCCCGAGGATGTCCCTCATCTGATCGGTCGGGGTTGACCCACAGCGGCTCCCACTGCCTCATGAGGTAATCCATGGCCTCATCTCCCCCGAGTGGGAGGACAAGGCCCGATTCGTCGTCGTGGGCCTCGATGACGGTGGGCCGCACCTGGGCCGCCCGCACATAGGCATAGGCCTGCTGTCCCCCCTTGGCGGACGCCGCCTCCTTGGCCCAGGCTTGCCATAGGGCCCGCTGCTGGTGCTGGTCCCGCCTCCTCAGGCTCAGCACGTGGTCATCCATGACCCGCAGGAGGTACGACGAGGCGGAGGCCGAGTCGCTGCCGAACACCTTCAGCATCTTCTCCACGGACATGTTGGCCAGAGCCCCTGACTGCGGCCATCAACCATCTTCGATGACGAACGAGTTGATGACCTTCAGCTGCCGGTTGAGTGCCGAATACCTCGACCACCTCCTACTGCGCATTATGGCCTGCAAGGAGCACGCGCGCTGGCAGGCCGCCAAGAGTCCAGCCCAGCAGCGGTACTCGGCCGAAGTGCGCGCCTTGAGCTGGCTCTGCCACTCCGTGACGAAGGGGGCCCGCTGCTCCCGGAGGCCATGGCAGCGGCCCTCCTTACGGCTGCCAGAGCCGTGCAGGCAGGAGAGGTGAGCCTCTGCCCTCTGAAACCAGGCCAGCGTCGCGGCATGAAGGTCGGAAGGGAGGCCTCCTGCCTCCCAGGGCCACGCGCTGTCGCCGACCTCCGGCGGGGCAGGGCGCGTGGGCGGCGGAAACACGATAGGGTAGGCCGTGGGGAGTACAGCCCTCGTCACCTTGGCTTCAGCGTGGAGCCCTTGAAGCCGCAACATTATTGGCACATGCGTGCGGATGGCCGTCCCGTCGACCACATCCACGCTGCGTACGAAGTTCCCCAGCACACGGGACACCACGAAGAAGTCTAAGACTCGCCCCTCGCAGGTAGGGATATCGGGTGCCACCGCGACGCCCTGCGCTAGACGAGCCCACTCCTGGACCTCCGCGGGCTCCAGGTTCCAGTCGCCTCCCACCGCCCAAGGCCCTCGGAGATCTGCGATCCCCCCAGGAGCCTCTCGAGGTGTGTGAGGTTCGGCTCCGTCAGCCCGACCTTCGTCGTGAGGTACAGGCTGATGAAGTAAATCGGCACCCCCAGGCCAGTGTTCACCACCCCGACCTGGAAGCGGCTGCGCGGCAGGGCCTCCTGCAGCGCACCAAAGCCATCCAGCAGCGGCAAGGGGCTGAGCACGGCAACCCCGCTGGGCGACTGGTTCGCCTTGCCGCCAGTAGACTCCGCGTGGCCGAAGACCGAATTCAGGCCCCCCTGCGAGGCCCACTTCCTGGCCGAGTCCACCAGGCGCGGCTCCTTGAGGCGGTGTTCCTGCAGCAACACCACGTGGGGCGCGGTGGGCGCACCCCCGCCGCCTCCAACTCTCCCGCACGGGGTGCCGTGGGCCACCGAAGCTGCACCAGCAGCCAAGCGAGCCACCAGCAGGTCCTGGCCCGAAGACCACGCCGTAACGTTCGCCGTGAGGATATCGAGGTCCGAGACCCGCGGCGAGCTCCCGCTCGCGATGGCCAGGCTACCCCAGCCGCGGCTTCTTGGCAGCGGCGAGCAGCACAGCCTGGGCCCTCTTGACCTTCTCCCTGTCGGCCTCCTGGGAGAGGTCGAACTCCCCGAGGCCGGCCTCTTTGAGCTTGCCGGCCAGGTCGGGGTCGTCAAGGTCGACGTCGAGTCCGCCGCCGTCGACCGCCATGGCTTCGCCGCCACCAGGCTCCGCGCCAGCAGCAGGAGCAGCAGTAGCAGCACCCCGGTCAGCGGCCGGCTTGGCCTCTGCCTCCTCTCGTGCAGCCTCGGCGACCTGAGCTTGCTGCTGCTGCTGCACGATCCCCTGCCGCTGCTCGGTGACGGACGTGCGGAGCTGCCCGGCGAAGGTTGCCAGCCCGGGCATGGCCTCGAATTGCGACAGCGTCTCGGACAGTTGGTGGATGACAGCCAGCGCCTGGTCGACACCAGCCAGGCCGAGGGTAGCGGCCGTCTGCCCCAGCACCGGGACGGCCTCCGCGATCTCCTTATCCGTGACGATCTGCTTGAGCTCCTTGAGAGACGCTTGGTGCCGAGCCAGGAGCGCCTCCTCGTCCCGCAGCGCCTTGGCCGCCGCATCTGCGGCCTCACGCGCCTCGCGAACGCGCTCAGTGGTGTTGACCACCTGCTTCTCGCGCTTCTTGACCCGCTGGAGCAGATCCTGAAGCGTCTTGGAGCGGAGGTCGGCAGGCTTCTCCACCTCCTCGGCCTGCGCCCCGCCCATCTTGAGGGTGATGGCCCGCTGCTGTACCTCGGAGAGCCCGAGCAGCGGGTCGCCCAGCAGCGCCTGCCGGAGCTCCTGCTGCAGCTCCTTCTTGGCCTGCTCGACCGCCTCCTTGATAACTTTGCCCGAGTCCTGGTCCTTGTCGGAGCCCGGCGGCCCGCGGCCCCACTTGCCGCCAGGAGGCGGAGCAGACCTGAACGCTGGCTCCTGCGTCCCACGGCGCGCGAGGGCTGCCAGCGCCCAGGGCGGAGCGGCCCGCCCGCAGATCTGGCACGAGGTCCTCCAGCCCCGATTCTTGTGCCCCCCGCAGGAGCCCGAGCACTGCCACTGGCGCAGCGGCGGCGCGCCGGGCTGCCCATCGGCCTTGGGGGGCGGCATCGGGGAGGACCGATACGTAGAGTCGTGGTGAAAGGCTCTGGGCCGCTGCGCCACTTCCAAGAGCGCGACCCAAAAGGTTTCTTTCCAGAGACCTGGAAATGGCTAGGCGGAGGAGGAGGAGGAGGAGGAGGAGGAGGAGGAGGAGGAGGAGGAGGAGGAGGAGGAGGAGGGGGAGTGAGAGGAGGAGGATAGTCTCGGATGTATCCTTAGGTCCTTAGGCCGCGGGTCAGGCTCACACACCTCAGCCCCTAGGGGAGCGGGGCCTGGCCAGTGCGATAGACCTGCCACGCGGCCTGCAGTGGGGGACGGCGGACAGTTTCGATATTGAGGTGCGTAGTGAGGAGCACTGGTTGGTGCTCCAACTGTTTATCGCTTTCTCTGGCCGCCGCCTCCTCCTCACCCTATGCTCACACGTGGTCCTGTCGAATCAGGGCTCCTACAGGGTGGCATCCCAGGTCGGGGAAGCGAACCTGCCGCGGCAGTGGTACGCATTCTGATGAGTCTTTGGCCGTGCACTGCCCAGCAGTTCCCCTCAGGGGAGAAATGGGCCCCAAATGGGTCCGCGCGCCTCCCTGCCGCTGAATTAAGGCGCGTGATTTCGCACCGAGTGCCAATGCATGCAGGCTCAACGCCTTACGAGCATCCCTACAGAGTCCCAGCAGAGACAGAAGGGCCTCAGGGGGCCCACAAGAAGTCATCGCGGGGCCCTCTTGGGTCCCTGGTGGTGCCTTCTTGGGCCCTTCTTGGGGCCTCCCTGGGCCCTCTGGTGGGCTCCTCGAGTCCCCGTTTGGGGGCTCCTTGGGCCCCCTCTTGGGGCTTCGAAGCTTTCCTGCATGGCCCTCCCAAGGAGCCCCGCCATGGGGCACTCCTGGGTGTCAGATGTGGTTCGCCTTGCACTGCACAGGCTTGGCTCAAGCTTGGCTCTAGCTCACGATTTGTACAACTGGAGGGCCCCATGTCCAACCTGTCCAACTATAAGAGGAGAGTGCGCCGTGGCCTCCCCTCTGCTGAGAGGCCTTACGCACATCAATACCATCTGCCGCCCAAGGGGCTGCCCCACGATTGTGAAGCACACTAAACCACGGGTTTAATGATTTTCTGTTACATCTGTTTTGGGCGGGCCGGCCCATCTGCTATCGCTGCGTTGAGACAGAGGCAGGGATAGCGACGAAGCGTATGTGCCAAAGGTGCTCGGGATCTATGTTCCTTAACATGGCCCCTATGGGGGCTAGCGTGGGCCCCTCGCGGAGGCTCCTTGAGAACGATGCGGGTGTTTTCGCGAAGGGCTAAACCTTCCAACGGCATGGGCTGGTCGCGAAAGTCGTGACCTCTATGTGGTGACCTTAAGGAGTATGGCAACGCATGGGGGGCCATAGCCCCAGCATGATAATGGCAACGCGTGGGGGCCACAGCCCAAACATCCGCATGACAAAGCACGTGACGTCAACGCTCCAGCTGACAATGCAAGATGGGTCACAACCTTAGGATCGATAGCGGATGGACCAGCACTCCCACATGCGTTTTCGGGGCCCCAATGCGGATTTTGGAACGGCGTTCCGACATCCGCCGCTGCAGCAAGGACACCGTAAAAAGGGGGCCATATCCCCAGCATGAGCAGCATGCTAATGGCAACGCCTGAGGGGCCACAACCCCTGCATAGCGTGGCACCGCGCGCGGGGTCAGCACTCCACTTGGCAACGCATGAGGGGCCAGAGCCCTAAGACCGATGGCGGATGGGCCAGCGCGCCCAACTCTGCCCGAGGGGCCCGAGGGTCTCTTACGGAGCGGTGGACCAAAACGCGCCGATGGAGCAAAGCAGGCCCCCCGATGGGTGGAGGGCAGGCGAGGATGCGTGGCCTGGGAGATGGCAGTGCGCGCGGGCCCGCAGGCCCAGCAGGGGTAGGTACTGGGGGGGCCGCCGCGGCAATTCGCGAGGGGCCACCGCCCACGAGCGTGGCAGCGCCTGGAGCGCCCTCTCCGCTTGAACCAAAACGGCGTTTGGGGTCACCGTTGGCAGTGCGCAACATCGCTGATCCCACTTAGCGGGGAAGATGGTTTCTGAGCGCAGAGCTGACCTACTCGTGCTTCAGGAGCCCTCTGGTCCATGCCTCCCGCCTGATTTCATCGAAGAGGGGATGCCCGACGGGAGTGGCACGATGATCCTTTTTCTTCACAGCGTCGGCGAGTGTCGAATCGCATCTCTTTGAGGGTTGTCTGGCTGACTGTCCACCCCCTTTTTGGTTGGTTTTCGCCAGGGGCTGCAATGCGAGGCACTCTGAAACAAGTGTGGCCGCCAGAGGGATAAGCAGTCCCGCTTTTTTCCCGCTCTACTCTTTTCTGCCGCTCCTTATGCCTTCCCTTTCCCACGACGTCCCAACTCATGGGCCCTCTATAGGGACATATCTATGCCGCATCGCCCATAGGGACCAGCCCTTCCAACACCTGCGCGTTCCCTTTCTTGTGTGACGGTTGTTGGCCGTTACGTATTTTGTTTCATTTCGCTCTCGTGTGAGCGTTGGCCGGGCGTTTTTTGCAGCACTCGCTGAGGTTGCTAATGCGTGCACCCTCCGAAATGCATCTGCATTTCACGCAGGCGGCCGGCGAGCAAAATGCCGTCCGGGGTAGAAGTGGCGAACAGCGCGTGCCCACGCCTTTCGCGCACTAGGTTGCTGAGCATTGCGTTTTGCCCTGCGCAGGGGAAAACTAGAGAAGGCGGGTCTCTGCGAGTTCGCATAAGGCACTCCTGGCGCGCTCATCTGTGTCGGATCCACTTGAACTGGCGCCCGCTTCTTGGCGGGAGTCAAGGAAGCAACGGGCCTCTTCAGGCCTCCTCTGGAAGTGCTGGACCAGAAGGCTTCGCGGGTCTGTGAGGAATGCTTGCTGGTGCTGCTTGCGACCCATGTGGGCCCGGGAGAGCGCCCGATCTCGCCACCTGGCCTGCGCGCGCGTTCGGGCCGCTGCTCCCCCCGCCACACCGCGGCTCCGACGTTCTGCCGACTTCGCGGGGCGTTGGTGGTTCGGGCAGCGCGTCCCTGGCCGCCGCGGCCCCCGTCGTAAAGCCGTGGGCCCGCAGGGCCAAGTTGAAGGTAGATCTCATTTTTATTTGCTGGCGCCAGCCTCGGGTACAGCAGTAAACGCTTGGCAACGTATCGAAGGTATCGCTGTGGAGTGGACGAATATTCGGCATGCGTCTCCCTTTCTGCGCTGGAGGGCCTTGCTGGGGACGCCGCGCCTACTTGGCATGGCGGTCGGCGAAATCATTTCCCGTCGCCAGAAACCATTATCTGGATAGCGGCTCCAGCTGCTCCAGATCTACGTGCGCCGCTACTTTGCGAATGGTAAATGCATCCCACGTTGGCGATACACGTATTTTGATGAGCATGCCCGCGTATATGTGATGCCGAGAGGCGACGGAGGGCCATGGGGCGTCGGTCAGCTGGACAAGACCGAGAATTCATAGTGAATGCCTGATGCGTCGGGACAGTCCTCCATTACGGCTAGGGCTGCTACGTGCTCTGTCTGCCGCAGGGGGCGTCTGCGAATAATGGCTTCCGGCCGCGCGCCATAAAGCGGTGAATCTGTCGCCCCTCGCTGTGAGCGTGACTACTGCCCACCCTGCAGCGTGGAACTCCTCGGGCCCTTCCGTGAGGGACAATCCATTCATGAAAGCCTTCCCGCGAAACGCATCCTTGACACTCAGTGTGGGTGCTGCGCACCGAAACTTCGAAGGTGTAGTGCCTGATCCGCTGTGGGGCTTGACCGAAAATCCTGGCAACTCCAGGACCCCACGCACCGATGGGAAGTTATGATGGCGGTCGCTGAGGATGGCCGCGTCAAGAGGCTCCAACATGTCGGCTCTGAGCGTGGCCGACAACGGGCAGTAGTGGAAGAAGCAAGGAAGGAAGGAAGAGCGCGCTGAGTCCGCCGGACGGCCGGCGGGCCCCCTAGGAGCAGCGCGGGTGGGCCGGAGTCCAATTACTGCATGTGGTGGAGGAAGGCGTCTTCCCAGCTGTCCCATAATTTCTGGGCACAAGCATAATATAACCAATGTTTGGTGATACTCCCTGTGGTAATTTGCATAAGCTGTGATATGTCGTCGCACCACCGCCTGCGTTGTCGTCCATGTCTGCGCTGTGCTATTCGATTGTCGTGGACTTCCGGCTCCCACGCTGCCGCAAGCCTTGTCCATCTGAGGTTCGAGTGTGTTGCCACTCGCTTTGCCCACCGCCATTTTCGTCTGTAGTATACTGTTGTCCACTCGTCCACGTGAGAGCGGGCAGCGAGATCTGTAGCCACATGTGTGGCTCTGCGAATGAACTCCTCCCATGGTTCGAGTCCTGCATCGTCTTCGACGTCGTCGAACTCGAATTTTTTTTCTGTGTCGATCGTGCTGTCGCTGGTGTCATCGTCGGTGCGAGCAGGGTTGGACTGGGCGTCGTCGTCGGCTGCTGCGTCCTGTTGGGTGCTCTCCCGTCGCCTCGGAGTGTTCACAATGAGTCGTAGCATACGTCGTTGTGCACGTCGTAATGTCAACAGCAGGTCTTTGGTAAGAGTCCACGAAATGCAGCCGTACAGAACTGTCGGTGTTACGGCGCCGCTGAATAGCCGGAGCCTGCTGTGGAGCGGGTACCGTTTGCTCGTTAGTTCGTCGTGAGAAACATGGCAGTAGTAGGGGGCAGTAGTGGAGTCTGTGAGAAAGTAGTGGAGCCTGTGAGAAAGATGGCCCTCTGGGGACCCGCATGCGCAACTGGAGGATACCTCGTGCCCAGCTTGCCGGAGTTTGTGTCCAGTCCACACCAGCTGGCACAGATATGGCATGAGGATGCTTGCTTCCTGTCTGGGCAGCCTCCCTCCTGATATCAGGTTCCTGGCGACGCTTACATCCAGATATGTTTCAGGTCCTCGTCCGAATTTGGCCGCGATAGTGGCCAAGTGCGTTCGCTGCCATGCTGCGCTCATCTTGTTCTCAGCGAATATTTGGGAGACGGCCGTAAGAGGCCAGATATTCCCCCGCTCGTCCTTGAAAACCAAAGCCGTGTGAAACTCCCATGTGGTGCGGCGCATAGACAGAACAGCAGCCGCTAGAGGCCCTCGCACCCATTCCCATTTCCCCACGGGTTGCCTTAAGATCGGGGCGGCCATTTCGAGCAGGCGTGGCATTCGGAAATTGTTTCTGTCGGACATGTCTGTGCCAGCTCTCGAAGCTAGCTTGTTCCATGGCAGCGCTGGCTCCAAGCCCTGTCTCCACGTCGGGTCCTGGTGCAGGGCCTGCGAAATGGAGCGTGAACGCACGCCCCCTCTGGAACGCGCAATTGAATGATAGAAATTTTGGAGCTGATGAAGCTCTGCCTCATCAGCTCCAGTGACTTCAACGCCGTGCGTCTCGTACGCGTTAAGGCCGCTGGCGGAAAGCTTCCTCATATTTGTGCCGGCGCTGCGGAGAGCAGCGAGCCTCCTCTTCCGAGACTGTAGCTTTTGCATTCGCTGCTTCAGTATTGGGCGACTGAGCCGTCGGCAACGGAGGTTGCCCACCGAGGGGGACGAGGAGGAGGAGGACCAGTGTAAACCCAAGAGTCATCAACTATGTTGGAATAAACCCTTCGTCCAAGCTCCCTCTTCATAAGCCCCTATAACCGTTCAGTTGCATTGAGGGAACTGCCTCGTTGGAAGACAACCTTTTGACGACCCTGAAGCATGCGTAAACATTGTTCTCAGGATTCCAACGCCACGGATCAACTGACTGTTGCGTCTTGACGATCCTGAATCGTGCTCGAACTCCATTCCTGGGACTTGAACACCGCGAGTCAAGGTACTTGTTGCACCCGCATAATCCTGAATCCTTCTGAAACGCCATTTCTGGTACGTTGATCATGGGAACCCGTGGAGGTCTTGCACAGTTTATAAAAGAATGTGCGCGGCGCTAAAGCGAGAGCCACATTTTGAAAAGGAGCCGCCCTCAATCCGTGTAGCTCTTGCGAACTTTTAAAACGAATGTACGCGGCGCTAAGGCGAGAGCCACATTGTGAAAAGGAACCGCCCTCAATCCGTGGAACGCTTGCAACACTTCAAAACGAATGTGCGCGGCGCTAAGGCTAGAGCCACATTTTCAGAACCACTCGCCCTCAATCCGTGAAGCCCATGCGAGTTTTCAAAAGGAATGTGCGCGGCGCTAAGGCGAGAGCCACATTTTGGAAACGACTCGCCCTCAATCCGTGAAACACATGCAATTTTTTGAACGAATCTGCGCTGTGCTAAGGCGAGAGCCACATTTTGAAAGCCACTCGCCCTCAATCTGTGAAGCTCTTGCAATTTGTTTCAAACGAACGTGCGCGGCGCTAAGGCGAGAGCCACATTTTGAAAATGACTCGCCCTCCATTTGTGAAACTGTTGTCAATTTCTAAGCTTCAGAGCCATGTATGGTGAGGAAGTCTCAGGTGAAACGCCCAGCCTGCCCTAAAAACTGGCTTCGGGGTGCGACAGGGAGAAGTTATTCACAAGGAAACAGAATTCATGGAGAGGTGGAGGAGGAGGGGGAGGGGGAGGGGGACAGGCAAGCTAGGCGCGCTCGCGTCATGTCTGATTTCCTACCCTCCTCTCGCATACCTTACCGTGGCGTAGATCCCATCTCTATTCGCACAGTCGGATGTCGAGCAGGGCAATGATCCCGAGAGGGTGCGCGATGCATCGTAGAGCACGGCATAGCAGGGCGTAGACGAGCACGGCAGAGCGTAGTATGTCATAGCATGGCGTGGCGTTGCATAGTGAATCATGGCATCACAAAGCATTGCAACGCAAACAATGGCTTCGCACAGCGGCACAGAGCAGAACATGGCACAGCATGGCGTTGAAAATCAACACGTAGCACGGCATACCATTCCGTGGCATTGCGTAGTCAAGCATTGCATATCCTAGCATTGCAGTTGAAGGCATGGCACCGCACAGCGGAATACCACATAGCATTGCATTGCATGACGTGGCATGGCACTGGAAGTAATGGCGCTAGCGCTGCAGCGGGAGCACGATTCGGAACGAGCGGGAGCGCGGAAATGAGGCCAGCGCTGCAGCGGGAACACGATTCGGAACGAGCGGAAACGCGGAAATGAGGCCATCGCTGCAGCGGGAACACGATTCGGAACGAGCGGAAGCGAGAAAATGAGGCCAGCGCTTCAGCGGGAATAGCGGAAGGGGGGGGGGCGAACGTCTTCCCGACGTCACCAGGGGAGAGAGGAGAGTAGTATTCATATTTTGTAATTGTGGAGGGATGGGGGAGAGGGAGGAGGAAAAAGAGGCGGAGGGGGAGGAGGAGGGGGAGGCGGGGGATGAGGGATGGTGAACGGAGGGTGAAAGGAGGGTGGATGAGGACGAGGGGGGAGGGTGAATGGAGTGTGAGGTTGGGGGTGGGTGAAAGGAGGGTGAATGAAGCCACCTGCGGTGTCAGCACGTACTGAATCTTGTTATGGATGAGCGATGCTTTGCCGCATTCTTTCCTCGATCATACGGCAACTCACGAGTTCTACGACGCAGATGGCCTGCGCGGTAAGCACGTTGAACCAGAGCCATCGGAGCAGCACTGATACCGATCCAGCTAGACCGCCTCACGTGGACCATAGCAGACAGGACGGTACCACAGAAAGCTGTTCTAGACGCTTCGCGTGATCCCACCAGCCCGTAAGGAAACGATGTCCAGGCGAGTTGCCCTGATCAGGGATGTGATGGAGCATGCAGTGGAATAAGGGGCTGGGTAAAGCGTCGTACCCCAAGAGGGCGAGGATGGAGGAAGACTCGGAGGAGGAGGAGAAGGAGGAAGAAGAGGAGGAGGAGGACGAAGAGGAGGAGGAGGAGGAGGAGGAGGAGGAGGAGGAGGAAGCGGAGGAGGAGGAGGAGGAGGAGGAGGAGGAGGAGGAGGAGGAGGAGGAGGAGGAGGAGGAGGAGGAGGAGGAGGAGGAGGAGGAGAGGGGGAGGGGGAGCAGGGAGGAGGACATTGGAGGAACATGCGGATGAGCAAGAGAATGGGGAGAAGGCGGCGGAGGGCGAGTAGAAAGGCCAGGGGCTTCGTGGATGCCTCTCAAAGTCTCTGCGGATGTCTTTCGAGAGCTTCTTGGGATCCTCTTAGGGTGTTTTTGGGGTCCCTTGGCAGTCCCGGGGACCTCTTGGGGAGTCTTGGGTGCTTTTTGAGGGCCTCGTGGGTTTATCTTGGGAGCCTCTTGGAGGTCCCTTGGGGGGCCTGTTGGGGGCATCTTGGGGAGCGTCTTGCGGGCCTCTTCGGGCCTCCTGGGCACCTCTTGGGGCCGTCTTGGGGAACCCCTGGAAGCCTCGGGGGGCATCGTGGGGCCATCTAGGAGGAGATCGATGAACGGTGGGGCCGTAGTAAAAAAGCGCTCCCCGCCCCAGGAGGCCAAGATGGCCTCTGCAAGACAGCCTCAATGACTTTGGCTTTCTCGCCGAGGCCATCTTGGACGCTCCAACTACCCGCGACCCCACCCCTCCAGACCCGGGGGTAGAGGGTAGGGCGAGGGGTAAACCCTTCCCCGAAGGGGAACTGGCATGTTGACTTTTGACCATCTGTAACGCTCTTTCTCCCAAGAGCAATTTGCCTGAACGAGTCCCATGCCACCATGTAAATCAGCACACGCAAGAGGATTAGTACGTCCTCGGGCCTACCCAGTCGATCATCTCGTCGATCGTCCTCCCGCACCTGGCCCATTCACTCGAATACTCAGGCTTGGGAGGAGCTAGCATGTGATCATGGCCAAGCCAAACATGCCAGGGCGAGCCATGCAGAGAAGCCCTCGACCTCCAATGACAGGAGTGCGCTCCGTGCAGATCAAGTGCTCCGACTTTACTCGCATGTCACACAGGATGGAACAACCACAGTTGTCGAGCCCGTTTCGACCAGGTCTAGGCCGCTTCGACTCGTAAGCTCGCCCGAGATCCAGCCCGCTTCGACCAGAACCCGTCCGTTAATGTCTCGACGCGTTGGTGAACTGCCGCGCGCTGCCTTCGTCCGCGTACCGATGAGAGCTAGTCAACTAATGTTTCCATATCGATCTGCTCTATATCTGTCAGACGGTCCATAGACGACGCTCGCATCGCATTGAGAGAACCAGAAGTAATTGGAAAGGATGTCATCAAGAGTTGTGTGAGAGCCGCCAGGAGCGGAGAAATCAGCACCAACATGCGTGTAGCGTGGAGTCGAGAGTAGACGCGTTGGTGTATGGGCTGGCCAGGTGGGAACGCCTCTGAGCAGTCCTGGCTTGGATGAGGACGAGGAGGATGAGGAGGGGGGTCAGCGGTTTCCGCGGTTCGGTCGGCTCACGTCGCAGTCGGTTGCGTTCGGTCGGTTCGGTTCGGTCGGTCGTGATGCCGTTGCTGCGCCGCTGCGCCCTATTGGGCAGCCTGCAGCCTGCCGACCTCGGGTGGCTCCCGTCGATCTCGGTGTCGCCGTGGGTTCGGCCAGTTTTCGGTCGGTTGTGCCGTCGCCTTGGACGGCACTGGGGGAAGAGGACGGAGGATGCAGGTCTCCTCGGACGGGGCTAGGGCGAAGATGAGTCCCTTCCAGAGCGTCCCGGAACGCTCCCAGAGCCGCTGGATGTCAGAGATTTCCGATGTATCCTTGTCTGAGTTGATTCTCGTCTTGGCTTCGTCTTACCTGGGGGAAGAGGACAGAGGATTGAGGTCTCCAGAGGTCTCTCCAGTTCCCCATGGGTCCCTCGAAGGGTTGCTTCCATGAAGGTCTCCGCAGGCTCCCGAGGCCGTATGTGTGATCAGGAGCGCTCAGGAAGCAGACAGGGCACGCGTCGAGTCGATCGATCTGGCTTGATATCCATTCGCCTGGGTCGATGCGATTGGTCGCCATGGGGGGAACAGGTCCTGAGGAAAACAGGTCCCGCAGTTTTTCTTGTTTTCGGGCTCTCGGGGTCCTCCGCGGGCCCTGGGACTATCAGAGAACGACTCAGGATGAAGATCTCGTCCTGGGGGAAGGCCTCAGGGTCCAGGACCCGTTTCCTCAATGACTCGTTTCCCCATGCTATATTGGATTCCGATGCCCCGACGATCCGATGCGGCCCGATGCTTGCATGGTGCTGGTGTGCTCCCGGGCGCTTGCCGAGCCGAGTCGATTCCGACTCCGTGCAGGTGCGGCCCGATTCGATTCACGTTCCAATCCGCTTCGACTTATCGAGTCGATGCTGACCGCTTCCATGGCGGAGACCAAGCGGAAGCCCAGGCGCCTTGAGGCCACCGATCGGCGCCCACTGGGGAAATCGGGCCTGCTTTTAGGGGGCCAGCCCCCGAGCCGGTCGGGACAGGCCTCGCGACGCGAGGCCTCCAGCGGTGCGCGTGGTGTACAGGCTGACGTCAGCTTCCGGGTGCTGTGCGCAGAGCGCGCCGCATGTTGCGCAGAGCAACGCTCCTCGGGTTTGCCAGGCGTGCACATGCTTAAAGCAAGGTTGGTCGGACGTGCTTCGGCTCTCCTGGATGTCGACCACGCCGACCAGCGGCGAGGCAGCGAACCTCGCGGACTACGTCCACTCGGTCCGAGAGGGGGAGGAGACGGGGGTACACGTCCGAGGCCAGACTTTGCACAGTTTCCACAGCATCGTGCCGAGCCGACCGCAATCGGCGCTGACGTGGAAGAGATGGAGGGCGGATGTGGGAGGGAGTCGTAAGAAAAGGAGAGCGAAGGGAGGAGGGATGAGGTAGGAAGGATGAGGAGGAGAAGGGGTGAGGAAAGGGAGGCCTTTTGTAATACTAGAACTTCGACATCAGGCCTCCGGAAAGAAGCAGGCAGGGCGGAGGAGGTACGAGGGAGAATGGAGGTTGGAGGGTGTCGACAGACCCGCCCGCAGCATCGACCATAGATGCGGAGCAGGGAGGAGGCAGGGGAGGAGGATGAGGAGGAGGAGGGAGGACGGATGAGGAGGCAGGAGGAGGGAGGGTGGATTGCGTCCGCTGAGGTGGAGGGCCCCTTTTGGCGGAGGTGGCGAAGGACTCGCGGCAATCGGCGGGGGCCGGGCGCCGCCAGTGCGGGCTCGGGGGACGCCAAATGTCTATGGTCACCTCGGTTCGGGCCGGCTGCAACGTGGGGGACGTGAGCCCTCTTGGGGCCGCAGGAGGCACTCGAGGGCCTCTTCGGGGCCACTTTCCTGCAGCCCTCGGTCACCCCCGGGCTCGCTGCCCCCCACGAACTTCCGCCCAAGACTATCACGCTGGGACCCCCCCTTGGGCTCTGCCTTGGGCGGGCCCACCTCGGCCGGCCTCCGCGAGGACGGAGACGCCCCCCCCCCGGCCCCGGCTGGGCACGCTGAGGCGGCAACCACCCCAGACATCGGGCGTCTCGAAAAAATCGGGACGGAGGTTTTTCATAGTGTTCGGCCTCTCGGGGCCCTCGCCGGGCCTCGGGGCCGTCAAAAAACGACACTAGAGGAAAAACCGGTCCTGGGGAAGTGGTCGGGCGGTCGGGGGCCCGCGTCTGGAAAAAATCGAGACGTCGGATGTCTGGGACCGCAGGAGGGTGGCCAAGCTGTCCGCCCACGCCGGTCCCGGCCAGGACCATCCTGCGCCCTCGGTCGGTGTGTCGGGCCGGACGAAAAGGGGGGATTGGGAAAGGACGGGTTACGAAATTTGCTGCATGCAGCTGGTTTCGGCCTCACCGAGGGGCCCATGCCTCGATACATGGCCGCTTCCGGCGCCGGGGGGCGCCGGGAAGATCAGCTACGTGAGCTGATTCTCAACCCCCCCCTTTGCTATCCCCCCCTTTCGCCCGGCCCGAGTGTGCGGCAGGTCCGCGCCGCGCTGGCGCGGCGCGGGCCCCGGCGCGGGCCTTCGGGGCGGGAGGCCCGGAGGCGGCCGGCGCCCAAGGGTCCTCGCTCGCGGAAAGCCGCGCTCGTTCAAGGTGGAGCGATGCGCGCGGGGCCGGCCGGAAGCCAACGCAAGCGTCGTCACGACACGCACCTGCCGTATGCTCAGGAGGGAAAGAAACACACAGACACAATTAATCGTCGATTCCCAGGAAAATAGGGGAAAATATGGGAAGTGGGGGGGAGACCAAGACCCAGAAAATGTAGGAGAATATAGGGGACTCATTTTATTTGTGTGTATTTATTTGTGTGTCCTGAGGCCCCTTCATATGCGCTCTCCTGAATGGGCCCGGGAGGCACGTACACACCGATATTGGGCCCAGCCAGGATCGGTGAGGTGGACAGGCTGACGTCTCCTGACGTCTCGCGGGCCTGGTTCCCTGAACAGTGCTTGCACATAGGACTTCTTGCTGGTGCCCCTGAGGAGTTTGATGGGTCTGTCGAGGTTTCGCCACGTTGCCGCCCGTGGCCGCCTCGCTGCCGCCTCGTGCGCTGGGTGGGTCCGTCGAGATTTCGCCACGTTGCCGCCCCGCCTCGTGACCGTCCTGTGCGCTGGAGGGGTCTGGCGAGGTTTCGCCACGTTGCCGCCGGTCGCCTGGTTGCCGCCTCGTGCGCTGGGTGGGTCCGGCGAGGTTTCGCCACGCTGCCGCCTCGTGCGCTGGGTGGATCTTGAGAGGTTTCGCCACGTTGCCGCACATGGCCGCCTCGTTGCCGCCTTATGCGCCGGGTGGGTCCGGCGAGGTTTCGCCTCGTGGCGTCTCGTGCGCTCGGTGGATCTTGAGGTTTCGCCACGTTGTCGCCCATGGCCGCCTCGTTGTCGCTTCGTGCGTTGGGTTGGTCCGGGTCCACTTCGCCGCCCATTGTGGCTTCGTTGCCGCCTCTAGCTTTCAACACGTATGCTGCGCGACAACACTTACACCACATATTTTGCACCATAGCTTGCAGCTTACACGTCCACAGAGCACCAACTTACTATTTGGGGCTTGTGCTGGTTGACATAGTATACCTGGCATATTTATACGTACTCTTGTTAGAGTTTGTTTTACGTATGTACGTATGTATGTATATAGACATGCATCAGCACTTTCAGTCTATAGAATAGCTATTCCAGCTGTATGCTTTGGCGGTGTTTCTCCAGAGATCAGAGGGGGCCTTCACGGAGACCTCCGCGGAGACCTCCTCGGGGGACCTCCTCGGGGGACCTCTGCGGAGACCTGTGCGGAGACCTCTGCGGATACATCCGGATGTGTCAGTAATTTTCACCCTGCCGCTCACCAGGATATCACCGCCTTGACTTTTAGGGGCCAGTTTCTGCAACACGAGGACGTGGTGAAGCTGGCGGGCAGCTGATTACCTCAACGTTTCCCCACTGGGGGCCAGAGCAGCTGCAGTTGCCTGACCCTGCGAAAGCCGCGCCTTCGCTTGCTTGCGGTGTACCGGCCACCTCCCAGTGCCGGGCACTGACAAGGGTGAGCGTGCCCGCAGCCTCGCGGCACACATTCGTGACAGTGCGCGCTTTGCTTACAATGTTGCCAGCTGTGCGGCTCTCCGCCCCGACGGCCGTTGTTGGATGCTCCTGGCGACGTGCCCGCCAGGCCATGATCTCCGCTCCCGCAGCGATGAGCCTGCCTTCTGGGCCCCGTTCGGCGACAGTACCTTCGCTGAAGGGCATCATCTTGCATTATCCCTGCTACACGCTCCAGAATGAAGGGGGGGAGTGCAGCCCCGCTGCTCGCTTCATGCAGGCTCTTCCCAGATGCAGCGGTCGCCAGCTCCCCCCGCGGTTCGGCGGCGAGCCAGGGGAGGCTTCTCAGAAGGCGGCGGGGCTTCTCAGAAGCCCTCCAGTCTTTCGAGAGGTCTTCTCCGTCTTCGGAGAGGGCCGAAAAAACTTCTCAGACGGCGGGGGGACTTCCGAGCCTTCTGAGACGGTCTTCTCCTTCTCACTTCCCCCCTCTCGGGCCTTCGGGCCCCCTCCAGGGGCTCCAGGGAGCGGCACAGCGCCTCGGGGCGGCTTGGGCAGCCGATTGACAGCAGGACTCCAAGGATGACACCACAACCTCCGAGAGGGGCCCAAGGCACCCGAAGGCTCCGCGAGAGGAAGGCAGCCCCATACCTCCCCCATGTGTTGCCAAGGTGGGCGCAGGGAGCTCCTCTGCCCCTTGCTCGCTGCCGAGCGGTGCCGCTCCCTTCTCTGCAGCTGGCTGCGCGGCTGCGCGGTGGGGAGCGCACCCAGCAGGGCGTCGGGGGGACCTCGGAGCGCACTGCCCGTCGCTGTCGCTGCCCCGGGCCGCCGAGAGACGGGCCCTCCCTCGGCCACGCGCAGACGGGGGTAGGACGGGGGGCGGCTTCTTAGAAGCACCCCTGCTTCTTAGAAGGTGCGGGCCTTCTCAATAGATGTAAGGCCAGCGCCTTCTAAGAAGCAGGCTCCTTCTGAGCAGCCTTCCCGCCTCGCCTTACCCCCTTGTGCGCGCCGCCACCCCCCGACGAGCAGTGGTGTGCCCTTTCGCCGCGCACCAGGCGCTGTGGCCTCTTCGACGAGGAGCCCCCGGCCCTTCAGCCAAAGGAGGGAAATGCGCCGATGCCGCTACCCTTCCCTAGTTTTCGCCTTTGTGGGCCTCTTGCGAGGCCTCCGTCGCCACCTCCGGATTCGCCTCGAAATTTTGGTCAGAACGCACCCCGTGAGAGCTCCTCCGAGTAGTGGTATCGGTGCCTTCTGGTTGACTACACGTAAGAGTGACCCTTCGCCGGAGTGACCTTTGGTGCGGGCCCATTGGCCCCCCCGATCGCCGAACGCGATGCGATAGCAGCGGCCTGGGCGTTTGGGCTTGACCCCTCGCGACCCCCACGCCGCGCACCGGAGGTCACTCTTGCCCAGAGTCACTCTTGCGTGCAGCCGATCTGGCTTCCCCATCCCGGCCTCCCCAGTGGCTGGCCCCAGCCTCGACCGTGCCCCCCCTGCCCGCCCCCGAGCGGGGCGACGGTGCCACAGGTACGCCGCCGCCGGCGGGCCAGCACTCCGCTCCGGCGGCTCGTGCGCGGCCCTGCCCGCCCCCTCCCCGCGCGCGCAGGCGGCTCACGCTGCCTCCCGCCCCTGCCTCGATCACTCGGGCCGCGTCGATGGTTCCGCCACGGCTCCGACGGACGCCCGGCGCGCGGATACCGCCGCTCCACAGCACCTGGTGGCAGCTGCCGGAGAACAGGCTCCGACCGACTCACCGCTCACCAAACCACCCCAACCCAAACCCAACTCGAAGGCCTCGATTTGCCCTCCATTTCTAGTGTGGGGGGGTCGGGGAACACTGAAAAAACACATGGAACCCGTACCCCTCCCAACCCGAAATTTGGGTCAAATTCGGGTCTTCGGCTTGGGTTGGGGTGGTCTGGTAGGTAGTCACCGACGGCTTCCGGGTTGTTCTCGATGCCAGCCGTGCTCCGCTGGGGACGCGTGCCCTCATCTTGCGAGGGACTTAACATTCGCAGCAGGCAGGGCTAAGCCATCTTTTACTCCGTGCGGACAAGGTTGCGAGCCACCCGACGCTGGCATCGGGGCCCACCGCGTCAACGTCACCGTGGAGGCCCTCAACAAGGCGCGCCGTCGAGCTGGCTCTCTCCGCCGTCCACCTCCAGGGCCTTCCCGCGCCCCTCGTGCTCGCCGCCAAGCAGAGATCCTGGCACGCCGATCTGATCCACCACGTTGCCGTGTGCCTGCCAATGCGCAGTGCGTGCGTGTGTGTGTGTGTGTGTGTGTGTGTGTGTGTGTGTGTGTGCGCAACAATCTCCACAGGGACCCAGCGACCGTTTCGTTATCAGTTCTCATTCTCTCGCCCGTTCTCGTTTCCTCCTCCTCCGCCTCCTCCTCTCCTTCATTGGTGGCTGTGAGTTTCCAGCCTGCGGGTGCCGGCTCAGGGACGCAGCCGATCGGACTGATCAGAGGGCAGCAATCGTGTACGTGATGGTCTTGCGGAACACAAAAACATGACCGTGTGCCTGCGCGATCTCCGCCATCGCGGGCGCCCGTCCCCGACGTCCAAGAGGACTGCGACCACATCGGTCTGAGTTCCGACATGCATGCGCCCGATCTCGAGGGCGACCCATGGCAGCACTCCATGGGGGCCCGCGATTGTGCCCTCGCCGCTGATCTTCTTTGCCCCGCGCGCTCGCCCACCGCCTCACCCCTGCCCGGGTTGCGAGGCCATCCCTAACACCCAGGAGCTGAGTCGGGATCTTCGGATTAACACAGTCGGTCCCTTCTGCCTGGGTGTTCTCATTTTACCTCTCTCTTCCTGCTTGCAGTGGAGCACGCCTCGCTCCTATGCAGGCCCTGCGTCCTGGCTAAGCCGTGGTCTGCAGGATCCTAAGGGGTTGAAGGGATAGAAAATCAAGTTCTTCGAGCCCGTTCGTGCCTCGCCGCACTTTCCCCCTCTGGGGGCAGGCTGTGGCGCAGTGCCCCCCTGCGGTGCCCGAGGCAAGTTCACGCAACGGCTCCTCAGCTCGAGCGCTGCCAGTGAGCCGTTGTCAGGGCTCGTTTTGATTCCTCCGATTCGATTCGATTCGATGTCGATGGCTTCCGATTCCGATTCGATTCGGCTTGGGCTTCCGATTTTGATGCCGATCTCTTAGTGAAGGCCTACAGGCCTGACGATATCCGCCGATTTGACTTTTCCCGACTCAGCTGCCGATTTCCGCCGATAGCCCAGGGGGGACATGCATTGTGGTTTTTGCTCCACGCCGCAAGGATCCCAATGTTCACATCCACATGACATATTTCCACGAAAGTCGTCCGTACGTGGTCATATATAGTTGTAACGTCGTCCCGTTTGCAGATAACGTATATGTCGTCAAGGCAAGCAATCATTTCCGCATCTTGTGGTAAGTCATCGCGAACCCGTTGTAGTACAGGTTTGAGGGCAAGGCAGAATAGGGCAGGCATTAGCGCATCTCCTGCGTTGTCGGGCGCGTCAGTGGCGCTGCCCGCGCGGACTGTCGCAGTCAGCCACGCGGGGCAGAGTGCTGCCTGCACCGCGCAGCACAGGCGCGCTGCCTGGAGGTCTGCTTGGGACACCCCCTTCTCCACTCTCACTTGGGAGTACGGCCCGAGCGACGTTGTAATTTAGGCACGTGCGCCCACACGCGTGCAAAAGTGTCGCCATCATTCCGACCGCTTCGTCTTCGTCTTCGCCTTCGTCTTCCTTATCCTCCTGCTCTTCCTCTCGATCTTTCCTCGTGCTCGCCGTTGCACTCTTCCTCCTGTTTCTCCTCCTGCTCCTCATCCCTCTCCTCGCCCTCGCTCCCGCAGGAGGACGTCGAGGTCCACGGCGGTCAGCATCGAGTGGCTGCGACCCAGCAGCGCCTCGGAGAGGCGGGAGTCGCTTCGGCTGCGCCGCGCCATGACGCTGGTCTGCGATGTGCTGGCCTTCCTGGACCCCTGCGGGCTGCCCGCCGCAGGCCTGCTCCAGTTACGGCAGACTCGCTCCGCGTCGACGTGCCAGCGCGGGCGTTCAAGGCTGAAGGTCATTGGCGGCCCTAGCCAGGCCGTTTGCTCAAGGCTGAACGGCGCACGTCCGCTGTCGGATACGCATTCAAGATCGATTGATCTGCGCGGTGTTAGAGGCCAAGGTCCACGTCGACGGCACGGGATCTAGCCGTACGCATCGTCCAGCCTGGCCAGGCTTTGCTCGGCCATGGGCTACTCCTGCCCTCTCCCGAGATTGCCCAGGGGGCCTCCTGGATCGTTGGGGGCGCCGTCGCCTGCTGCCCGAATGCCGTCCAGAGGTTCAAGCACAATGGTGCTCCCACATCATGATTTTTGCCAGTAGCCACAGGTCAATACGAGACCAGCGCGTGGACTTCAAGCAGAAACGGTGTATCGAATGAGGCCAGGGCCAAAAACACTCTGGAGCTGCCGCTGCTTTGAGCCGACGGCATCCGGGCGACCGCACGTGCCCGGAGCGTGCCCGCGGCCTTCGTGGTGCTTCTCTGTGGGGCATGGAGCAGGAGGGGAACGCGGGCAGCCTCAGGCATAACGAGACCCCCGCAGCACATGTCGCCGCACCGTTTGTTCCGACGCGCGGCCTTCCGTTTTGGGGAGGGCGCCGCGGCCACCAGGGCAGCCGCCGCCTCAGACCCAGGGCTTGCCGTGAGTTTGCCGTGGTGTCGGCGCCGTCCACTTGGGCGCGTCGGGAGCAAAAGTCGCAGCGACACGTGAGGCGTTCCTTCAGGGCCTCGCCTTCTGCGCGAGTCACCTTCAGCGGAAGCTGGCGGAAGCAACACGGCGGTGGCTCCGCCAGAAGCCCGCGGCAGATGGACAATCCGCTTCGCGTAAGAGTGACCCTTCGCCAGAGTGACTCTTGGTGCGGGCTCACCAGGGTACCTCCTTCATTGGCCTGCGCGCTTGGATTTGGCCTACCCGTGGCCCCCGAAAGCCGCGCACCAAAGGTCACTCTTGCCCAGGGTCGCTTTGGCGTGTAGCCGAGTACAAGCGAGACGTCAACACTTTCGGGTGCAGTCTTTCAGCAGCCGATTTGTGCTTGTAACACCGAGACCGCCTCCGAGCAGGTCAAGTTTTTGAGCGACAAGGTGTTGCGAGGTGAGCACCCCGCTGAGGCGGGTGTGATGGCCGGGGGTGCCGCGGAGTCCCATATTGAGTGAAGCCTCTGCTGTCCTCGGGCTGCCAGCGTGAGGTGGACGGTGACACAGTGCGAGATTCTTTGTCACCGCGCTGCTTGCCGATGAGTAGACATGGCCCACTACCGAGCCTTGTCTGTATGCGAGGTACTCGCGCGTCTGCCCCTCTTCCTTGCTCATGCATCCTCCTCCCCTCTTAGAGGGAAGGACGGGGGAGTCTTCCTCGCTCATGCATCCTCCTCCCCTCTTAGAGGGAAGGACGGGGGAGGAGCATGTCCCCTCTGCGACCAACTGCGAGCCCTGTCTCTAAGGGTCCACTCAGCACTGGGGCATCGGACACCCCCGCTGGGGTTCACCTGGCCGCGGACGTCCTTCAAGCTCTGATCCCCCGTCGGTATTCTTCAGAAATCTGACCTGCAGGGGGAAGGCCCACGGCCGCTTCCTCAGGCGATCGCAAGCATGGATCAATGGGGGCGTGGATTAGCGACGGCCCCCGTTTCCATGGGAAACCGCGTATCTCCGCCGCCGAGCGAGGCGGCACCGGCCGCATTTTGGGGAGGACACCTCCCCCGATCCATGGATCTTGCGACCGCGCGCCAAACCCATGCGCTCCCCCGCTTCTCCTCGTCCTCTGCACCGCCCGCTGCCAGAGAGAGTTGGCGCCGCCAGCGCAGCCCACCATGGCTTGAACCGCGCCCGCAAGACGGCCGCGGACGCCCTGGCCAAGGGTGCGCTTCATGAGCGCCGCCGCCAGGGTGCTAGCATGCCTCTCTCTTGTCGTCTATGCGTGCTGGCGCCAGTTCGGCGCTTCTCCTGCTGATCTCGAAGTAGAAAAAAACGCCCTAAGCATCAACTTTTGGCGCTCCGCGCGGCTTTCTTGGATCCGCGCTGGGGCCCCCCCGGCGGCGCCTCCGGCGCCGCCCCTGGCGCGCTCCGCGCGCCAGGGAGGGGGTTCAGCGCAGGTCCAAGAAATCCGCGCGGAGCGCCACAAGTTTTTGTTTTATAGCGTTTTTCCTTTTTCTGTTATCTGGACCCTTGCGACCACCAGCGCTGCCCGAGGGGCACCGTCGAGGCCTGCCAGAGTCCTGCGGAGTGCCCTGGGTGCTTCGAGTGCACGGCGACGGACACCAGCCTCGCGCTCCTGCCAGGGCCACGTCTTCGATGTTGTCCCGTCGCGGGTCGACTGCCTCCTGTCAGCTGGCCGCGGCGCCCTGCCTGCGGGCAGGCGCAGGGAGGCCGTTGCCCTGGGCGCCCTGGGCCCGGACCGCAGCGGCTGCGTCTTCGGCGCTGGCAGCGTCCTGCTTCTGCATGCGGACGTGGCCGCGGCATACGTGATCTGGCAGCCGAGGAAGAGAAAACTGCATGAACATAAGTTTTCGGAACTCCGCGCGGATTTCTTGGATCTGCGTCCTGGACCCCCTGGCGGCGCTTCCGGCGCCGCCCCTGGCGCGCTCCGCCTGCCAGGGAGGGGGTCCAGCGCGGATCCAAGAATCCCGCGCGGACCTCCAAGAATTGATGTTTACGCCGATTTTTGTTCTTCTAGGCAGGGCATCTGCCACCTTGACGCTGACCATGCTGTCGGGCGCTTCCAGAAGACTGCGCACCACGGGCCGGCAGGCCCTAGCCACACCACGCCAAGCAGGACGGCCACCACGACGAGGAGGACTTACAAGGCGTGGGACGTGGAGGTGGCGGCGGCGGCACTCCCCGCCGCTATGCCAGCCGAGGGGTCGCCCACTGTCGGTGCGGAGGCAGGTGATCCAGGAAGGGAATACGGCATGAACTTAAGCTTTCGACGGCCAGCGCGGATGTCTTGGACCTGCGCTGGACCCCCCTCCCTGGCGCGCGGGGGGCGGCGCCAGGGGCGGCGCCGGAGGCGCCAGGGAGGGGGGTCCAGCGCAGATCCAAGAAATCCGCGCGGGCCGTCGAAAGTTTGTGTTCAACGGTGCGTGCGTCGCCCCCGAGAAATCTTGTAGTATATGCGTCGTGGCGGGCGTTTTCTGGCCACACCCCTCGGGAAACGATGTACTACAATATGGGTATACTATATGCTCGGGTCGGACGCGCGCCTTCACGGGAGGACATATAGTACTGGTACGTCTCTGCGCGTCCCAGTGTATGCCCCTTCTTCTTCTTCTTCTTCTAGGTGAGGCGGCTTCCCCTGCTGCGGACCTGCTCGGGGCCGCGTGGCAACCGCACAGTGCCGCCGCCGCGCCCGAGGCGGCGCGGCGGGGCGAGGCGCGGGGCCGCGCCGCCGCTGGCTCGTCGGCCGTGCGGGGCCGGTCGGAGCACCCGGAGGGCCGGGGCGCCGCGCCCGTCGGCGGCGCAGGGGGAGGTCGGTGCGGCCGCAATGGTTTGGGGAAGGGCAGGTCGGCCACGCAAAGCGGGCGGGTGGGTTTCGAGGTTCGAGGTTCGAGGTTTCGAGGTCTGCGGGCGTTTTCGCTGGTTCTCGGCGGCTGTCCAGCCTCGGGATGCTCTCCAGCGGCTGCGCCTCGCCGAGAGCGTTGGGTGCCTGGATCGTCCCGAACGGCCGCCTGAGGCCCGAGTTACGGCCCGAAAACCGACGCCACGCGCAGATGGGCGTGGGGGGGAGGGGGAAGAGTCGGTCGGCCACGCGCAGAAGGGGGTAACTTAACCCCTAAACCCCGGATAATAAAGCACCCCCCACCCTCCCTTTCAGTAAATATGCTCCTCTTCGCCTCATATTAAATTAGAACGTAACTTAGTTTGCAGGCATTGCACTGTCCGCTGGAACTAACAGCTGCGTTCCGCAGCTGTATGGATGCTCGAACAAGCCAGCCTTGGCTTGCAGGAGAGAAAAGGAGCGTGCCAGCCCTCGGCCGTCGCGCGTCGTCGGTCGTAGGCCAGCCGGCCTCCTCCCTTCACATTCCTGATTGAGTAATCTTGCTTAACGGATACTTGTCTTATCAATGTCTCATCCCGTCCCCTCTCTCCCTGAGCAGAGTGAACATGAGATCTGAATTCCTTTTGTCATCTTACCCCGATGCTCAGAGGAAAGACTTGTTATCAGCCGAAACGCGCGACTTAGTCGACGCGGGGCCATCATATCCAAAAGAAGAACTTTCAAATGTGCCCCGCGACTCAGTCCCTGCGGGAATGAGCTATGATAAGACTGACATCGTGTCCAATATCTCGAGAAGCGCCGACGGGCGCGTTGTACAACATGATGGACGCGACACAAATAAGGGCGGTCTAATTCAGGACCGCGTCCCTCCTTCATATATCGCCACTCGGGTAACTAGGGGCAGAATTGCCGAGGGAGTGTCAGAGATGTCGATGGACGTCTCTCCCGCTGGAGCTCCGATAGGTAATCGTGAGCAGACCCCAGACCCGTACGGGCGAGATGGCGTGACAGCGAGAACTAGACGAAGCGCGTTTTCGTCATGGAGTGCCAACTCGACGGAGTCAATCAGCCCAATTCCGAACGCTACACATGCTATCGCTGCAGCCGCTGGTGAAGCCGGCCAGCCGGGGGAAGTCCAAGAGAACGTGAATACGTACCCTAGCATCCCAACTGAATGGGCGGGTGCGAGTGCGAACGTTCCCGCCCCACTAGCACTTAACGGACAATTTGGTCAGAACAGTGATGACCCCATTGAAAAAGATCACGAAATAAATTCCATGCAGGAAGATTCTGATAACATCAATAACGCAATTTCCCTGGGCCGAGCGTTGTCCGTGATGATGGGAGAATACATCCCTGCTCAAGACGACAGATGGTCTCCAGATGGATCCGATGAAGACACTAGTATCCTGACGCCTCAGGCGGACAGGACGGAGGCTCAGACGAAGCATGAGAAGGAGTCCACAGGACGAACCCCTGCACCCCATCTCAAGAAACAAAGGAACGAGGACTACGAACTAAACGTCTCGCCGCTGAAAGAAGGTTTCTTCCGTAATGCCGCCGCCTCAGGTGACCGGCAACCCTCGATTCCAGCTGTTGTTGAGGATGAAGAAATGGCTGGACAACCAGCTACGCAAGCTCAGTTAATAGCACAAGACGAGACGGATGAGGAGCTTTTAAATGCGCCTAAACCACCAGAGAATACTTTCGTTCGCCCCAGATCAAATGCTTCAAGCAGGGGAAGACCCAAGATGCCAAGATCAGGGGCGAGATCTACTTCAAGGAGCAACAGTGCCGTCTCCATGGCGGAGGCTTGTTGGGACCCCAACCCTAACTGCGCGCCTCGGGCGGAGAGCAGATGCCCAGGAAAAGCCAACAGGCCAGCAGACGCATGTAGGAATCCAGTGTGCAAGAGTTGCTCGGACGTATGCCGTGAGTGTAACATGCAGTGGCTGCGTGCAGAATGTTACTCAATGGGCGAGCATAACTGCGCATATCTCCTCATGCAATCTATTCAGGACCAGGCCAGGCTAGCGGAGGCTAACACTCAGAGAGAGTTTCTGACCAATGAAGCGCAGCTGGCTGAAAGGGCCCGACTGGGCAGAGAAGAGTTAAATGAGGCCATGGCTGAAGTTCGGAAAACATTCGAGGCTGAACGGATCGCCCTAGCCATGGCTGCAAGAGAGCGGGAACAAGCGCTGATAGAACAATTGTACAATCAGACCGCGGCCGTTAAGCGGCAGGTGGTCATGGGGGCCGAACAGAAATACAGAGAATTATTTGTTTCTGAGAGACAGGCCGTCGTGATGGCAACCAATAATCTGTCGACGCCAACGCGGTCGCCGCTGCTGTTGCGGTGGCCAGGATAGAAGGGGAACAGATCGCGCACTTTTGCAATTCCAGGCCCTGCCCTAGAAGGTCCGGCTAAGCCGAGCACCATCGAGAGTGGACTTCCTGTTGGGATCAAGCTAACTGGGCCTAGCGAAGGTAACACTTTCGCCAGTTGCCGCCCATCCTATAGATATGGTCCTGCGGGAATGACGGCGACTGAGTCGTCGGGCGAGGCAGGGCAGGGCGGGGAAGGGGGCGACGAGAGCGACGCTCCTAACACCGAAATCGTATCTTCACATGAAGATGATCATACTAAAAGACAACGTGGGTCGCCTCCGGGAAGCCCAGGGGGTTCAGGTCCATCTGTCGGTGGAGGCGGCCGCAGGGGGCCTCAGGGCCCTGGCGGACCGCATGGCCCAGTAGTAATTGACGAAAGCACGCCGTTGGATTAATGGAGACAGGTTGGTAACGACCAGAAAATTGATTTATTGGACATCCCTGATGTAACGAACATTCGGGAGTGGCAAATGCACGCAGTACGTGCGATCGCTGGATCATCGCCCGAGAGCCAGGCTGCACAGCACTGGATTACTGAGGCTATGAACCCAGCTGTGGAGGATGAGCAGCTGAAAGATGCAGGGCGATTCCAGCGTCTCGATCTCATGATTGCAACGAACCTCATCGATAAATTCAACAAGATGCGAAAGAATCGCCATCAGCCTGGTCATCATACTCATTTCCTCCAACAGATCACTCGTGTGGAATACAGCGCCCAGAACGAGGGAAGACTCATGACTGGGCGCGAGATGGTGCGAGCCATTTGCCATTGGTGTTCGGTGAGATCGGAGTTGGGGCAACATCGCATTCCGCGTGACATCTTCAAGGTAATCATTGACCCACGCAAGCCGGATGCTGACCTGTATCATTTCTACAATGAATGGACATATGTTTATCAACGGCTTTATGGCGCTAAGCCTCCGTCCGATGCAATGAGGGCCTCGATTCATGCGCACTTTCTTGAACAATGCAGAAAGCCGAGCAAACTGAACTTTGTATGCCAGTTATACGACATGTCAAAGGATAAAAGGTGACATGGCGTGAAGAGTTATGAATGGCTGATGGGGCAAATTGAAGAAAAGATGTTGCGAGAAAAAGAAGAGTGGAACATCAGCGTGCATGAGGGCACCTTGAATCAGCGTGCTAGGCAAGCGCGATTCGGCGGAGGCGGAGGCAGTGACAACCGGAAGATTGCCGGCGGCAAAGCCGCTCCGGCAGAGATTGCTGCTAAATTGGGGAAACCCACAGACGTCATGACAAGTGGAATGACTAAGGGCGTGACCACGTGCAGATATGTGCGCAAGGGCGAGACTTGCCCGTGCGCAGGGAAAGGCTGCCCCTTCAATCATAAGAAACCCAAGAATGCCGCGCCGGCTCAGCCGAGTGCGGGGGGAAAATCCAGTGCCGCTCCTGCCCAGGATAAGAACCCTAGAGGGAGATCGAAGGACCGGGGCCGCAATGGGGCAGGGCCGATCCCAGACTCCGACATGTAACCGTGGGAAAGGAGGACAGCATAATCATAGAAGCCAATCACGTGGGAAAGAGAGTGAATACCGTGTTGCGCATTCTCCCGAGATCCCAAGAATTGTCGAGGACCAGAAGACGGATGCAACAAAGCCCGCGGAGGGCTATCCGATGCTGAGAAGCTGAAGCGTGACAAGTGGGAACAAGCGAAACTTGGCGCGGGGCAATCTTTGGGGTGTGAGCGTGCAGCCAAGCAAGCCAATGCCGCCGCCGCCAATATCTCTTCGACGGGAAGCAACAGTGGCTCCAGAGCCTCTAGTGCGAACTCCGACAAACGTAAAAAGGATGGAGACAAAAACAAAGGCAGTGGTAAAGGCAAAGACGTGGTCTGCCGCTCCTATAAGGAGACGGGAAAATGCTCGCGCGGTAAGGAATGCTGGTTCGCCAAGACCACCCCAGGTCACCCAGTCACGGGGCGATGGCTCCGCGCTGGCGGCTCAGCCGTCAGTGCTGGAGAGATGATAAACATAATTTTATTACTGGTCTTCTTTCTAGCCTTCCTTGCTCGGCAGATGTGGCGAAGCCTGCGTCAGTTGAACAGAAAGCGGGGGGGTGGTGGGGTGGGAAGAGACCCGCTGATTCAATCAGCTTGGGTGCCATCGCGTGCCCCGCCCCGTTATTTCGGGCCTCCCAGGGCAGAAACAAACCAGCCCTAAGTTTTTGACTATTGCAACTGATGCCGATGGAGGAGACTACTGGGATACCCCCAAAGGTGAGTTTCACCAGGATAGCAGGAAACAGCTCGAGAGTCTCGTCAATGTCCTTGCGAATTTCCTGTGCCCTCTTTCTCGGGGCGCGATCGAGAAGTACTGGTGCGTCCCCCCTAGTAAGAGTTGCATCCGACATCGGAACAGTAACAGATGCAATCTCCGTGTCCGTTTTCACCCCTCTACTGAGGAGCCGACTATCACTGGGAGGAAGGCGCGTCGCCACGACTTGAAAGAGTTGCCTTCAAGTAGCGCAGATAGGTGGAAGTTCCCAGGAGAAATGCGCAGACAGATGTCGATGCAGTCAAGGGCATCCGTCGCTGAAGCTCTAATCAGAGCATCAGACCTGCAAGACCATGTCTGGCATCTCTGGTTGAAGGGCGAGGGGGGGGGGGGGGAGGCCCGCGCGGCGCAGCCGCTGCTGGATGCGCAGACAAAGACGCTGCGTATCTGGGGGCGCTGAGCTTCATTATAGATACCGGGTGCGGGTATAGCTTAACAGCGGAGAAATATATTAGGAGCGCAGGTGCAATGATATTGATTCGAAAGCTTCCGCAATCGATCACTCTGAACACTGCTGGGGGGGAGTCTAAGGCCCTCGGTTCAGTTCGCATCGCGTGTCCCAAGTTTAAGGGTGGTAGTTTTAACGCTTTAGTCATGTCGGAGACCCCGTGCGTGATATCGGTAGGAGAGCGGTGCATGGATCGCGGCTTTAGTTTCTTTTGGCCAGCAGGTCAAAGGCCCTACCTACTGTTGCCCAATGGCCAAAGAGTGGACCTGGCCGTTGAGGGCAAGATGCCATACTTGACCCTATCTGCGTCAGTGGATGTGCGCAGCTGCCGCCGGAAGGAGTGAGCCCCCCGAGCGGTGGTGTTGCGTGACGCCGGGCGCCGAGGCATTCCTGGACAATGTGGAATCGGCGGGGGGCCCTCCGCCCCATGCTGTCCAGACTCGCGTGGCCATAGATCTGCATACACATGAGTTGATTGGTACCCACAGCTACGCTGATGGGCGGCCGACTGAGATCGCGCCCGTTTTCCCGTCTTCGATAGATTCTGCGGATGCCATCACCTACTTCTATTATTCGCGTCAAAAGGCCAGCGAATGCGGTTGGAATCGGACGCCGACCGGTATTGCTGCCTCTAAAAGTCTCTCAGCTTTGCCCGGCCACGGTCAAGCCGTCGGTCAAATCGACGAGCAGCCCGGCAAAGCCGAGGCCTGCGCTGCCGCATATAGATGCCATCGCGGATATGGAGTTTCAGGATACCTTCCGTGCGAAGCAAACCGAGGACTGAACTCCAGTGCGTGCAACGCGGCCCCAGGACCCGAGGAGAGCGAAGTTGGAGACGCTGACGGTGTCGAATTAGTCGACGTCGACGCACCGCCAGATTTAGACCCAGACGTTGCGGAGGTTGAGGTGTCGGAGACCCTTGCCGAGCGGCTCAAAAGGCCGCGGCCTCCCTACCGCACCTTCTAACTCATACTCTCAAGAACCCATATTGCTCAGTGTGCGATTGGGCCAAAGCTATTAGAAAGCAGCAGCGCAAAGCGCAGAACAAAGGGCTAAAGGTTCCCCGCCCATGCGCTAACCCCACTTCGTTCGGACAACTGACGACGATGGATCATTGGTTTGCGATGGATGAACTCTCGCGGGGGCTCCACGATGAGACCGCGTGTGTGACCTTTCGCGACCGAGCTGCGGATTTTCTCGCCGCTCAGGGTGTACACGACAAGTCTGCGGTTCACGTTTGTAACTTTGTAGTAAACCTGAGAGCCCTGGAGGAAAAGTTAGAATATTGTTATACAGATGGTGCAAGAGAGCTTGCCAGGGCATGTTACGAGCTCAATATTGCCCATGATCCTACCATCCCAGGAAATAAGAAGCAGAATGCTGTCGCCGAGCGTGCGAACGGTGTTGTGCAAATTTGGGCCAGAGCCTTACTTGCGCAGGCTGGTCTTCCACCACCGTATTGGACCTACGCGGTCCGATATTTCTGTCTATGCTACAATACTAGGACCCCCGCTGATGGGCAGTCCAGTTGGGGGCGACGCCGGCCTGAATCCCGGTTTCGAACCGCCGAGACTGGCGCAAGGATGATTCCAGGGATATACTTGGGGTATGCGCGCAAAGCGGGGGGATTGGTGGACCAGATAGTTCCGTTATACCTTTGAGACAACTGGACGGCCTGAATATGGAATCAGGGCGTACCCCAGAGGGAAAACGATCTACGATCGAGAAGTCCGATCAGGTGCACAGCAACATTTTAGATGGTACTGCTGATGACCAGTCGCTTCAGTTTCCCTTGCGAAAAGCGCGCGAGAAAGCGGCGACAGAGGTACGTTCCGTCACAATCCCTACAGAGACAGGAGAAGCTGCGGCCGTCCCAGACGGACCACAGCCAGCCACAGGGATAAGACCGGACAACACGTTTAATGCGGATGATCCTGCCATTATGGTGCCACCGCCTCCCCAAGAAGGCGAGGGCGCCCCACGCTTTGACTCTGAGGCCGATTTAGAAGACGACGGTCCTGGGGGTCTGTATGTGGGTGATGTGCCTTTGGTAGTTGACGGTAGGGACCCTCAGCGCGATTCCCATCCTGCAGACAAAAACCAAAAACTGGGACTCGCCCAGCTCGAGTATCGTTTGGACAGACAGTCCAACTTCTCAGCGGCTAAGCCGCGCGAGAAGGTTCCTGGGGAAGGGCTACTTCTTGCCGGGACAACTCAAAACTTGGATACGATGGAATACTTGGAAGACAGACGAATAATTGCTGGACTTACAGAAGAAGAGCTAACCCAGAAGCTTTCATTGACAGGTCGTCGAAAGACATGTAGCATACGAGATGTTCTTTATTATGATCCCGATTACGCGCCCATAACCCGAGTGTGGGTAACAGACCCAGACCCAAAATATGGTGCCCAATGGCTGAAGAAGTTACCTGAACCCACCAATCCCGGAATACACCCTGGACGATGGTTCAACATGAATCAAGCCCAACGCCGACGGGCCGTGGAACAATACAAGGCAGAAAAGAGAGGATTCTTCGGTATGGAAGATCCTGGCCCTTGTTTCGGCCACCTGCGTGATTTTGGCCTAGATGTGGGCGACCCACCGACTCCGCCTGATCCCGCAGTGGCTCAGCCACTTGCGGCACTCCCCGATGCGAGGCTAACGGCACCTAAGGTGGCTGAACAGCTACGTCGAATAAAGAACGGCAGCCTGTGCTACACCCCTGGCAGTGGGCGAGGGGCGGCGTCGCGAAACACCCAGGGCTGCCATGCCACATCTGAGCTGAAAACTCATCAGAGGAAGATGTTCCTGAAGAACATCTATCAGATGACGAGGATATTTGGTGGAAGCAGACATGGTATGGAGGCGCTATTGCAAGAGACGGGCTTCCCTCCGGCTCAGCCGATAGGGATCCTTTGTCCGATGATGATAAAGAAGAATTTGAGGACAATTGTGAGGCAAGCCAGACCTCGAGTCCGGTGGCCGCCGCGTCGCGGCGAAGCGTGCCTCGCATGCCGTTGCAAGATACTTCAGCCGTAAGTACCAGTCATCGCGACAAGGAAAGGTTTGATTTGCAATATTTTTATAATCTTTTTACCGGTATCATATCTATCATCGATGAACCCTTCCAACTTCCCAGTGACTGGCAACATGCCCGTATAGATGCCGCCGTTGCCAGATCAGTCTCGAAAGACGAGGCCAAGGCAAACAAGGGCGCTCAAGCTGCCTTGAGGAAAGAATTGGACCGATTGCGTGACATAGGCACGTGGATAGAGGATGGTGTTAGAGAGTACCCAGATGTAGTTGCCGAGCTCAGAGGGAAAACTGCCCATTTTGGTCGATTATTTGCGATCCTCGTTGAAAAGAACTCGGAATTGCTGTTAGGACACAAAGACCGCAAGTATAAAGGTCAGGTAGTTTTCGACGGTTCAAGTGTCAGAGATCAAAACAAGGATGTGGCATTATTTCAGGAACTTTCCAGCAGCCCCGCGACCGTGCAGGCCAGCAAAGCAGCTGATACCTACGGGTTGTTCGAAGGCCATAGCATCGAACCAGCTGATGCCCGACAAGCTTACACGCAGTCAAAGTTGGGAGGCGCTCCTACATGGGTTTTCTTGCCTCGTGACGAATGGCCCAAAGCATGGTCCAACATGTGGAACCCGGTGTGTCCACTGTACTTATCATTGTATGGGCACCCTGATTCGGGCGGATATTGGGAACAGCATTGCGAGGGACATGTCACGGCTAAAGGCTTTGTGAAGTGTAGTCCGTGGCGTAGCTGTTATTTCCACAAAGAATTGCAGATCTTCCTGACCATCCATGTTGATGATTTTAAACTGTCGGGACCTGCCGACAACCTTGCCCAAGGATGGAAGTTACTCCAAGAACCCTCGGAAAATTGCCCTAAGTGCATAGTAATAGATCCTCCGACGGCTGTTGGACGATATTTAGGATGCGAGCATCGATTATCAACTCAAACAATTGAGTGGCATGGAGAATTGCCTACGATACTTGACCCACCTCCTCCCAAAGTTAATAAAAACGCCTCCGTCGCAGACGAGAGTAGCGAGGAGGAAATGGGGGGTGACTCGGCGTCCCAGACGACCGAGCCATACCAGCCGAGGGAACCGAAACTGGTTAAAGTCATAGAATACGATATGACAGAATTCTTTGATTCTTGTGTTACATTATAGGCTCAATTGACGGACACCGACCCGGCGACTTATCCGGCCGCGGGTACCCCGTTTGGCCATGAACTTACTGATTTAGAAGATGGACAGGGCGGCCCTCGAGGAGAAGTTTACTCCCCAGCTGAGGAAGCCATGGCGTCAGCGTTACAAATTAATGTTGATACCGGCCCCCCTGACCAGGAAATGGAAGTGCTTGGTCTTGACGCCGCAGTAGCAAGCCCTGATGACCCTGAGCCACCGACTCAGTCGGGCGTGCTTCAACCCATTGCAGCAAAAGTATAGATGAATATACTTTACGGGGCGAGAGTGGCCAGATGCGACCTGCTTCGTGCTGTGTGTCAAACTGCCTGTTGCATTGCGAAGTGGACAGAACAGCAAGACATAGGATCTCTTCCGCCTCGTATGTTACATCAAATGTAATCCCATTACCGTATGACTTCATGGGTGGGTGACAAAAAGGAGGACGTTCTGTTAAAGCAATACTCTGATGCAGACCTAGCGAGCGACATTCGCACACACAGGAGCACGAGTGCAAGTTATCAAGCCATTTGGGCTTCGTGTGCACGGGCAGACCAATCGATGGAATCGCAAAGACAAACATGCGTATCCCGCAGTGCGCTCGAGGCTGAGATCGTCGCAGCCGACCTTGCGTTACGCAAGGAGCTTCTTGCGGCATCACCGCTTTGAGAGATACTGCTTGATAGACCCGTGCGATGTTTATTCTTGGAAGATAACCAAGCAGTTTGTAAGGTCACTAAGGCGGGCGGGTCGATGAAGTTGACGCATCTAACGAGAACGCGTAGTATTGATGCAGCAGCCGTGTCCGATCAATTTTCTCGTGGCTTTGTTCAATTACAATATGAGAGAACGCAAAGCGAGGCTGCTGATATAGGAACAAAACGATTTGTTGACCCAATGGCATGGGTCAAAGTCTTGTACCTTGTCAACATTGTTACGCCCAAGTTCTGGGCCGCTAAGCGGCGCCAAGATTATCTTGATCCAATGTTTTCTGACGGACTTCCCCTGAAACCCGGGGGGGTTCTCAAGCCCCGCTCGGGCCCTAGTTCGGCCTTGCGGAGAGGAGCTGCTATGCGCAGTAAAAAGTCAAACAAAAAGAAAAAGCGCCCCAACAAAGGTAAACCTGTTGTGGCTGCCCTCGGCCAAGCCGAGGAGGCGTTCGCGATTGCGAATGCGCCCGGCTCAGCTGATGACGCAGGTAATATCACTCCTCTAAAGATCAAAGGAGGCTACAGCAGAAGCTCCGAGAACACGAGAGCGATCGATACTACTACCAAAAGAAGCTCTGATCGCGAAATGAAAACCATGTTTGAAATAACGGATAGTGAAAGCGAGCCAGAGCCTTCCACGAGGCCAGAACATATGGAGGATGTTCTTAACAAAAACCATCCGCTTCCTAATCCGCAGTCTGCGGCGGCTGCCAACTTCTCTGACAAAAGGGATGAATGGGTGCGACGAGGACAGAGTTTGAAACGAAGGCACTATGTCCCGAGACTCGTCACATTCATGCCGGCAATCGGTGATTGTCCCGTCGACTTCGATAAATTGGATGATAAACGTCGTTCCTGCGCTGTCAACGCCCAACAAGGTTTGACGATCGACCGCATTGATAATTGGCGCGACGAAGAAAGCAGGTATCATCATCCATTTGAACACGACTCAGATGGCGATTCTAGCGACGGTGACTATTGCCTAAGCAGATGGACCGGATACACAGAGTTCAGGATCCGAGAAGATTGCGCCCCGGCCGCTCAGTGGACCGGGGGAAGATTTTTGTTAGAATATTGTTGCGGCCCTCAAAGTAGAATAGGAGACCCGAATAATTTCGTTGACAACTCATGTAAGGTGATTCGATACACCGAGAAGGAAGACATGAGGACGGACGAGGGACTCAAAATAGCGTTGAACGATATAGTTACGTTCAAGGGAAAACATATTACATTATGGGGCCCTATGCCGTGCACAGGTGGCTCTCCCTGGCAATATTTGAATGAGGTGCATTATTTCCGCACTGTAAATCATAGAGCTATGCGTAGGCTTCGGGGTATTAGAACAGATTTCCGATACTTGTTTTGGAATTTCCGGGAGATTGCCCGCGCTGTGCACAAAGCGGGGGGCGTTGTATGTATTGAATGGCCTACCCAATGCAATTGTTGGAGAGATCCCCAGGTAAAGAGTTTTCTTCGAGAGTTAGACTGTGTCAAAACGGCGTTACACGGCTGCGCGTGCGGCTTGAAGTATAGCAAGGGTAATTTCATGAAAAGCCCTGGGCGATAGCCACCACCTCCCCCGTTGTTGCGGAGGGGCTAGAGCGCAGATGTGATGGCGCACATGGGCATGTTGAGGCTAGAGGACGAGAGTGTAAGATCGCTGAAGATTACACTGATGATTTTGCTAAACAGGTTCATTTCGCCGTTGCCAATGCTTCAGTGAGATTTGCGTCGTCTCGTCGTCGTCCTACCTCCTCTCCCAATCCTGTTTGTTTGTGCCGCTGCCGTTTCTGCTCAACAGCCTGCGCGGGCTGCCCCGCGACCGGCCCCCCGTAGAGCCGAGCGGTTGCCTTGCGGCGACTGCTCGAATCTTGCTTGCCGCGGCTCCCGCGTGCCTGAGAGACCAACGAACGAACCCGTGCGCCGACCGCTGAGGAAGAAAGCGGTCGTGCCACCGGGAGGGGGCGTGATCTCGATTCACTCTGATGACATTGTGGATGAGTTCGACTCCGACCCTGTTGGAGACGAAAGCAAAGGGGAAGAGATTTGCAACGGCGCTCCTCCCAACACAATTCGAAAAGCCTCGCCGCCGGCTCAGCCGAGCGGGAAGGCTTGCCCACCTGCTCAGCCGGATGGGACAAGAAACAATCGTTTTAGCCCAAACGACGTTGTGTCCGAGATTGATACTGAAATGGAAACTGATGTTGAGACTAGCAATGAGGGAACAACTGCTCGGAAGAGGGCAGCAGAGACTGCCCCCCAAGTTAATCCGCGATCAAAGAAAGCGGCTAACCCCAATGCTGGAGACGTCGACTCATGAAGACAAACCGATCTTCATGTGCCTCCCTGACAAACTGAGGGAGTGGTCCCGACCGGGACCCAAAGATGGGACTACCAAGTTTGTGCCGTCAAAAGGATGGGGTTGGCGCTACACGATGTGGAAGAATGACATACTCTATACGAGGAGTGACGCAGTCGTGACCGCATTGAAGGCGGACCTGGAATCAACGTCTCAGACGATATTCCAGCGTTTATACTCCCAGGTCTCGCAATATCCATGGACGGTACATTGGACTACGTTTGAGCGGAAAGCCACTTGCCGCTTTGATTGTGTCTCTCCTGACCTTGACAAAATTCCCGTTGGTACGTTTCTTCAGACGTATCCTGATGAGAAGACAAAGTTGGTCAGTAGGATGTACGCAAACCCTCCCGGGGGATATCGTGGCATAGTTCGACCGCTCGAGCCGGGTGAAGTCTTTGGTCCTACCGTCGGCTCAGCCGTTCGGTATGAGACCCCAATTGGAAACTGCGTGAGCGTACCAGTGGGGGATCACTGGAGAAAAGGCCCCCCGCAAGTCTGGGTTGACATTTGGGCGCCTTCCCCCCGAATGCCTCCCCGGGGCTCAGCCGCTGTTGAAGAATGGGGAACGATGTTCGCTTTTCCAGTGGTCAAAGGAAAATGCAGCGCACCGGTGCGCGTGGTCGAGGAAGCCCTTACCGCCACAGCAAAGGCGGCGTACTTCGAGACTACTCCCGTGCAGGCCGTGCATTAGCGGAAGAGACAACGTCCCTGGAAAAGGCCACATAATTTCGAAAAGTGGCTTGCTGGAGATGGACTCGACCCAGGGGCTGATGAGGACTCACCGCAAAAGAAGCCGAGGACTGCAACAGAGGCACCAGACGACCCAGTCGCCATGGATAGCCAACAAGCAGTCGCGGACAGTAGTCAGCCATCATTGGATAACCCTGGGATCGGGAGACAGGCGGCCGGCGAACCACCTGCCGGCCAGCCACCTTACATCGATAACCCTCCCGGCTTAGCCAGTGGGGGAAGTGGTGGTGGACCGCCCCGCGGCTCAGCCGGCGGGGATGGAAATCAGCCACCGCCTGGCGGGTTCCCTTCAGGAAATAACCCACCCTCAGGGGGTGGTGGAGGAGGAGGACCGCCAGACTCAGGGCCTACAGCAACAGGACCTGAGCCAGATGACCGACCTTGCCTCGGTCGTGGCCCCTGGAACGTCCTTGAGTATCTACGGACGCAAGGGAAGTTCGGGCGCGATCCGAAACCCCCCGCGACTGGGTGGCCAGAAAAGGTGGACGAAATCCTGGAACTGTACATGGGGGTCACGGATCCAAAAATGAAATTCTGGTCGAATGACCTGACTTTCGCCGAGAAGTGTCAGGCGATTCCAAAGATTGCTGAAGTCAATGGACATTCGTGGATTCCGTTCATAGGAGAAGACCTTGCCGCTATGTCGTCCACGGGGAAGCCGGTGGCGGATTTCTTCCGCCCGCTTAGTCAAATGCGGAACGGGTCGCATCAGAGTTGGACATGCTCTGTTCATATTGTCTCCGATTCTACAATTGTGTTCAAAGACAGATCAGGGGCGGCTAAGCCGAGCCTTCTGCCTGAATACAGCCTGCGACAGTCAGTGTTTGGAAGCGTACAGGCAGCTACGAGTGGATCACAAAATTGCAGGCATTGCTGGCGCCTCCTCAAGTTTTCGGTGGGAGGAGCAAAGGTATTATGAAGAAGGGACTCACACTCCGATTCGCTTCACTTTCAGGAACTTCAGCGACATAGTCGACAATTCATCCCAATTAAGTGGAGTTGGGAGTGGACCCAAAAGGTGCGAGAACCCGGTCGCATTTGCTGCAAGCCTCAGACAGATGATAAAGGACGCCGTGGAATTGATCGATGATATAATGCGGCGGTCCCATGAGGGGACTATAGATATAATGTATATCGGTGGGCGCTCAAAGTGCTGGCAAGAAGGCGGAAACGGCGTCGGTCCGATGTGGGGCGACGTTGCCACCTTGGTCAGAGCCAGGATGAACCGTCGGATTGAACATTACAAAACAATAGGAATGTTCCCCAGAATTATGACCCTAGACGGTGTCAGCCTCTACCGACAGCTTAAGCACCGCCAAGGGGACGTTTTCCATTAGGGACGTTTTCCATTACAGTGCTAGCCACCCGGACTATAAATTGAACGATGGAAGTTTATTTCGAGAAGTCATTGCCGCCGAGTTGTGTGCCGATTACATGATCAAAACGGCCAAATTGGCTGTGTTATTTTTCTGTCAGCCTTCCGGCGGTCCAGCCGTTTGGGACGGCCGCATAAAATGCTCCACGAGGGAGGATGGACACGCCAAACAGGAGGCAAAAGTCCAAGACCTTGTCACGTACTGGCAAGACTGGTCTCCCGAAGAAGGCAATATCCCCAAGTTGATACTTGGCGCGCTCCCATTCTGGGAGCCATTGACCGATGGCGATTTCCCAGCCGTTTCAAACGGAACTGGAGGTGGTGCTATACACTCATTTTATTCAGCTGACTTCAAAGACTTCCTCAGAAAGGGGGCTGCATATGGTGACTTCTTCCCGTGGACGGATGGTGCTTACTTTTTGCCCAGCGGAGAAATTTTCTGCCCTGGAATGCCACCAAGAGGAAATACCCAGAGACCAGCGAACGAGGGAGTGCAAAACGATGAGCCAATGCGTGCTGCACTCAAGGAGTTAAACAAAGCAGCGCCGGCGGCTGCACCGAGCGGCTTAGCCGTTGCGGTGAGCAGTGCAACGCCTGGTGGCATAGCGATCCCTGTACTTGCTGAGGTGTCGGCCTGGTTATCAGGCGCTGTTGCCGCGACCGAGAAGACCAAACCCGTCGGCTCAGCCGCTGCGGGCTCTGGCTCCAGCGCGCGGACGGCTCAATCACCGCGCGCCCCCCCGCTGGCTCCTCCATCCGACGTCGAAGAAATCGAGACACCTGGTGAAACCGCAGAAAGAACCATCCGCGAGAAATGCCCAGAGGGTAAATTGTCTAAGCTCAGTCAGCACTACAAATTTCCGAGGAGGCCGAAAGAAGGGCACCCTGGACATGAAGAGTACTTCTGGCCATGCCATCACAAATATCAGCAGATGAAGAATCTGCTTGTCCAAGATGCAAAGACAGGAGAGGTTACTTACTATGACTTCCTTTGCCCATTTACGGCTGCCAGCGGGAACCTTCGTCGGGGCATGATGCCTTTGAGCGCCTATCCAGGGGGAGAAGGTCGCGCTGCAGAGATCGCCCAGGGAAAAGAACCGGCTCAAAGCTGGCAAAGAAAAAATGATTTTGAAAGATAGTAATAGCGAAGCGTGGCTTGCCTATCAGTTGCTTCAAAAGACGACAAGGATCCCGGCAATGACAAGGAACTACCTGGTGCCAAACTGGGCTCGCTTCTTCAGGATCAAGGCAGATAGGTCGATAGCAAGACCGACAGCCACAGTGGCTGACCGCTTGAATTGGGCCAAGTTGAGGACGAATTCCCATAGAGTTGGCAGGGCCTATTGCGTTGAATTATCGTTGTTTTTCTTTGTGACAGAAGAAAAGCTTACAGAAGTCTCAGGCTCATCCGCCGGGTGGACAAAACAGTCACACGGCACGTCAGTGACTGCTCTTCATTCTATTTTGGAGGGTCATCAATTGCTCCCATCAAGCCCCAAATACGGTGGAAGCGCGAAAACGAATGTGGTTGGGGTATATTCATTTCCGTGTTCTGACAACCCCAACACTCACACCACGTACTCTGTTGCGGAGGAGACCTCTGGAGATGGTATTTGGGTTACTGCCGAGATTGTCTACTATGCCAAGACGACAAAATCCATTAAAGGATCACCAACTCAGTATGTGAGTAATCCAGAGACCTCAGGGAGCCAGGCCCAGGCGCGAAGAGGTGCGTCGCGCCTGGTGTTGGAGGCCTGTCAGCACGTTTCTCTCCAGCTGTCTAGTAAGGCTTCGCTTCGAATGCGGGAAGCGCTGACCCTTGATGAAATTCTCAGGCGCGCATCGCCCCCCCCCCCCCCCCCCCGCACTTGCGCCTCGCACCTTCGAGGGGCTTGAACGTCTGCCTGCATTCCGCATCCTTTCGGAGGTCTGCACTTTCGATTTTCGACGTGGCTTGCACCTGGAGCTCTCGGCCCCGCCCCATCGGTCCGCGGGCCCCGGGCCTCAGTCGACCCCTCGAGTATATCGGTGTCTGACGTCTGGTATCAGATCGGTCATGGCCTTATATCTTCGCCTTGTTGCCGGGGGGCGGGGGGCGAGGGGGGGGGGGCGGGGGGCGCCGGCGCCGAACGTGCCAGTCCTCGCCCCAAGCAAGATACATCTGCCCTCTCATGCCGCCGAACTCCTGGCCCCATTCCATCACGCACCACCCGCCGCATGGCGCCTGGCATCGGGGCCCGAGACAACGGTCTTCAATCGCCTGCGGTCTCCGCGTGCCTCCAGTCGCGCACCCGGGCTCTGCGACGGGTTCGAAGGGCGACTTGGGCGGCAAGTTTGCAGAGGATGAGCTGCTGGATAACTTGAGCAGCGCGTGCGGGGAGGAGATGCAGGGGATACTTGAGCCCCTCGACCGCCCCCAGGGGGGCGACGATGCGTCGCGCCCACAGGCTCGCAGAACGGCTGCAAACAACGCTTGTTGGGTGCGATGTTGCCGTCTTTGTCGTCGCCGTCGTCGCTGTCGTCGGCTCGTCGTCGTTCGTCGTCAGTCGTCGTTGCGGCTTCGGCTGCCGTCGTTGTCGTCTTCCTTCGGCGGACGTTGTCGGTGAAAGTTTCACGCGCGAAACGCGTCTTCCTTCGGGGCGCCGAGAGAAGTCTCAGGGCCCAGGGCGGCCCAGGGCCCTAGGAGTCCTATGGGTCGGAGGGCGGGGGGGGGGGGGAAGGGGAAGGGGGGGGGGGGGGGGCGGAGGAGGAGAGAAGGAGGATGGGGGAAAGGGGGGGGGGGGGGGGGGGGCGGGGAAGGGGGAGGGCGGCTCGGGCGTTGTCTCGAGGTCCCCAACGGCCCAAGCCGTCCTTGATGTAGCGCGACGGCCCAGTGCAACCCAGGGGTTGTTTGTCTTTTGGTTGTTTTACATCGCGCGGTATAAATGCTTGCGTCGAACCCCCGGGAGAGGAGACCCAAGAGGGCCACGACAGGGCCCAAAGGGCTCTCGACCCTGCGACCTTGGCCTTTGCCGAGGCGAAGCGCAGGAAGGTTGCACAGGGCAAGCGCGGCATCAAGAACATGTTGCATGGCGGCGGCGACGTTCCTACTATCGGAGAGACGGGCGTCAGCTTGGAGGGCGCTCGGGAATCATTTGGCAGCGATTATGACAATATTATGTCTAAGACGTTCTTGCCCTGCGGCAAGGCCATCGGCGAGGGGGGCCCCTCACCGGCCGAGTCTGACCAGAGCTTGGCACAAGCTGGGGTTCGAAGGCCGCGCTTGCGCCTATTGCGGCCTTGGCAAGCACAAGCTCTGGCCGCGCTTGCCCGCTGGCCATGCGCGTGATTTGATTGCGCGCGATGAGAAGGCCAGGTCCAGATTCTTCGACTACATCCAGTCAGTGATCGACCGCATGCGCGCCGCCATCCGCACGCTGAAAGGCTTCTCTGAGGGGCGCGTCGACAGGTCAGAGACAAGGGGGGTGAGAACCGGCGTCGCGGGCGCGTTCAAGCTGCTCGGTGACGCCAATTCCGGGTGCATTCAGGAGTTTGGCGATCCTGATACAAACGGGCTCGGCCACAAGAAGGCCAAGCGGAAGTGGGAGGACGGCGCGACCAGGCAGGCGGGATGGATTGGCGATTCTCGCTCCCCCCCGAGACCTCCCCGCCAAAGTTGCAGCTCTTTCTCACGGCGCCCTCCTCCTCCGCCTCCGCCTGGCCCCTGGGCCCCTAGCCCTGGGCTCCAGCCTGGATCCCTGGACCTGTCGGCCCTGGGCCCCGGGCCCGTCCTATCCGGCTGAACTTCGGTCGATGGTTGAACCGAAGTTCGACGGATCTGCGGCAGATCCGTCGAACCCGAAGCGAATCGGACCCAATCGGTTCGGCGACGAGCACAACTGTCGACTGAAAATCGAAAGGGGGACCCCTCTCGGGCCCCGCAGGGGCGTCGTCCTCATCCCGTTGACGAAAGACGACGAGATGGGTGCGGAGTTGTACGAGGAGAGCGCCATGAAGTACACCGCTAACGTGGCCGACGGGACCGCGGTAGACAGCGCCGCGCGCGTCAGCGGCATCTTCGACGAGATGAGGAGCAGCGCGGGCCAGCATAACATAATCGTTGGCAAGGCGGTCCAACCTCCGGTCCGTGAGTCGGGCGGCGCGCCCTACAGGGTTGATGGGCGTGCCAGCGATGATCAGAGCACAGGCCGCGCGCCAGATGAGGGCCCCGAACGTGCCGAGTCGGAGGAGGAGGATGATCCCTTGATGGCCGCATTGGGGGGGCTCTGTGGCGAGGATGCTGGCGGCGCGGCGTCTTCTTCAAAGGCTTCTTCCAGTTCCAGCAGCGCGCGGGGATCTTTGGGGGGGGTCGAGCAGCCCCGACGTTCGGTCACGTCAGGTGGCGGCGGCGGCGGCGGAGGCAGGGGCAGGGCAGCGGCCAGCGAGCCTCCTCCGCTGAGTAAGATTGGCGCAGGTGGCGCCTCCAAGCAGGGGAAGATGGCGTCGAAGGCGCAGGCGGACTGCGCGCCAGATAAAGTCGATACGTTTGCGAAGCAGCAGTTGGCGCGCCTGGGGACCTACAACGCCCAGTTCGAACAGGGGCAGCGAGCCGCAGTGTTGGCCTTTGACAGGGGACATTTCAAAGCTGTGAAATTGGCCACGGATGCTCTCTTAGCGAAGCAGCCGCAGCTACCGGGTGCGCTGCGGGATGAGATCTCAGTTTGCGTCGAGGGTTCCGAGTGCTACATCAGGCCCATCAAGGCTTTTAAAGAGTGGGCTCGCAAAGGGGACGACGAAGAGTTTTGGCTGAGTACAGCACGATCAACGTTTTTGCTGCTGGGCCCCCCCACCGGGAGCTGTCGCTGCCTCCTTGTGTGCAACAGGTCGCCCAGGAGGTGGAGTTCATCTTCGGCATGGTGAAGGGCGCGGTGGATGGCGACGTCGCTGCCATGATGGCGAGGTTTCAGATGATTTCGAAGCCGGCCTGCCAGAGCCTTTTCACTGCCGAGGAGCTGGTGGAGTGGCAGGAAGAGAGCGTAGTTGACGCGCCGACGCAGATCGTGGCTGAGGCAGGAGACACGTTCACCAAGAACGTGGACCAGCACGCTGCAATGGTGCGCACGTTCTTGTTTCCTATTCCGAAGCTTGGTTCGACGGCACCCTCGCTGGCCGCCTCGGTCGAGGTGCCACTCCAGGTCTTGTTGAAGTTGGTCTTCGACGCGGATTCTTACCCTGGCAACGTCGAGAGTGTGAACGACGCGTTGATTCAAGTCAGCCGCAAGCCATGCAACATCCATAAGGTCTTCAACGCGGCCCCTGGGATCAAGCCCATGAAGCACTTGTCGTTCGAGGTGGCCGCCCAGGGCCGCAAGGATCAGTCGGCTTCTCGACTCGCCAGCCTTCTGTCTTCGCAGGGCGACGCCCTCGAGACCCTCGTCCGCGTCGGCGAGGAGCTCGAGGCACTCGGCTTTCAGGTCGGCTTTCAGGGCGGTCGCTCGACCAAGCTCGCCTCAGCATGAATGGCAGTTGCTCCAGGCGTTGTTTCGATATTTTTCTTCTTGCCCCCGACCGCACCGCCCCCCCCCCCCCCCCCCCCCCCCACGCGCGCGCGCACGCGCGCGCGCACGCGCACACACGCACGCATACACGCACACACGCAAAACAAACAAAAAACGACTCCGCTACAGTAGCGGGGCAGTCATGGGGGAGGGATCAGAGCCATCGAAAGGGGCAACCAGCTGAGGAGAGGGGGGATGTGGCTCATGGTTTTGCTTGAGTCGCTTACCCAGGACCCCAAGAACCAACGGTATCTGAAGTCATTCCTCGAGATGTTTGGCCGCGTCCTCTGCATCGTTGCCGAGGAAGTGGGGGGCTTCGCGGTGAAAGTCATGGATATGGAGATCGGCGCCGTTGGGCACGAGCTGAAGAAGACGTCCATCGTGGAGAAGATCAAGGGCCTCAAGGGCTTGAACTACATCGCTGGCAAGTCGAAGGTCACAAGCGGCGCGGAGATCCAGGTGGTGGACGCTTTGGCCGCGGTGTGCGACTGCCCGCTTGAGCCCATGCAGGCCGACTACGTGGGCGACGACGTCGCCATCTTCGAGGATCTGTCCAGGTCCTGCGCGGCCCTGCAGCAGCTTTCCAATGGCGCCAGCCAGCTCCAGCAGGCTTTCGATGCCCACAAAGTGCCCACCGAGAAATGCCTAGCCGTTCTCAATCGCGGCCGGACTGCCCTGGGATCGCGCGAGCAGAAGGTCATGGGCCCGAAGATGTTGACGATCTTGAGGGTCATGTTGATATTTCCTATTGGGAGGCGCCTGATCTCCGGCCCTTCTTGATACTCCTCGTCCAGCAGCTATCCCTTTCCAAAATGTCTCGTTCTCCGGATTCATCTTTCTTTGCGTCTTGCTTACCTGCGACAGGCCGTGGGCCAGAATGACATGTCCGGCGAGACCATCGCTTGTTTCCCAGGGACAGGTCCCACTGCTGTGGCGGACGGCTGCGATGTTAAGGCGATGGTGAAACCGTCGTTCGGACCAGCGGCAGCGACGGTTGATGAGGTGGCAACGCTCTTGGCAGCCCTGGGCAAGTCTGACACCGCCATGGCTTTGCGTCTGCAGTGGTGCGTGTTCAGCGTTCGCTTGGCATACTGCGCACGCGCTGCTGCGATGACTTCCCTGTGGTTCATGTACTCCGCCTCTCGGGGGGCCACCGCCGAGACGTGGTGCGCATTGGCCAAAGGCGTGAGTGAGCTGGGGATTTTCAGGGCGTCGGGCGGGGTCGACCAGTGCTTGAGCGAGGGCGGCAAGGACATGCGGGCAGTGCCGGGGCTCCCAGAGATGACCTCCCAGCAGCTGGACGTCGAGATCTCGGCCGCCACCGCCTTGAGCACGGAGTTATTGGCAAGCGCGCAGCAAGATGGCGTGCAAGCTGACCCCGTCGTTCGAGCCTCGCGTCGTCGAGAAATTCGACAAGGATGAGATCGCGAAGAACCTCATCGACGTCGATTTCGAGCCCTTCGCTCACGCCTGGGCGGCCTTGTCTAGACTCTGCATGGCAGCGAAGGGTTTGGACATCGCTTTCCTCGGCTCGCGCTACCCCGAGGTCAACAAGCTCACGCTCAAGTCCCTGGCCCTCGGTGGGACTTTCATTTCGGTCGTGTCGACGTTGAGGCTCATCCTCGTCGAGCTCCCCAGCTCCGCGAAGCAGGCTCGCACCCAGCTGTTGGAGTCGCAGCTTTCGAAGGTCCAGGCCGCCAAGATCCCAGTCAACCTCGTTGACTACATGGAGAAGGAGATGAAGCAGCTCCAGGGCCCCTAACAGGCATGGGGAAGAGGCCAGCCAAAAGGGCGTCGTGTCTTCGTGCCGATTCGTGATTCGCGCCGGTAGAACTGTCAGTGATTGATGTTTTTTTTTTTCGGGTCCAGTATTCAGGTTTCGGGTGGGCTCTGTCGGGCCAACAGCCCCATTGCAGCTCGGCGCCGCGGCCGAGGGGCCCGAACCTGAGCTGGAGACCCTTTGATATTCTTGCGAGCTTCAGATTTGTTTCAGGCCGACGTGCCATGATTTGCCTCAGGCTTCGGGGGCCCCGCCTGCGTGTTGTTTCTCCCCCCCCCGCTCCCCTGGAGGGGGAAGAGGGAGGGGGGGGGGGGGCTCCTGACTCCCAGTTGGCAGTTCTGTTTCGCTTTCGCATCGGAATGGCGAGGTGCGCCGAGGCACGCCACGTGACAGCGTGGTTCTCTTGAACAACCTTCGCCGTGAAATCTGAGATCGGCAGGTCGTATATTTTTTTTTCGGGGGCCGCTCAGGAGTCTTGGGCCGTGCCCCTATCGACAGTCGTGCCCCTATCGGCAGATCTGTGGTCAGGGGCTCTGGGGCTGCCCGAATTCGAATCGCGTCGAGTCGAACCGCCGAGTTGTCGCGAGCGAGGGCGAGGGTTTCCGTCGTCGCTGTCGCTGTGACGTGACGTCGACGTCGTCGTGACGTCGTGTAGTCGACGTTCGTCGACCGTCAATGTGTAGTCGAAGTTGATTGGTGGCGGGTGATGTTCTGGAACCTCCTGGACCTCCTGGGCCTGGACCTCCTGGGTCTTGTGTCTTGTGTTTCCGATTCTGGGCCTCCTGGAAGCTGGAACCGTCAGTCTTGTGTCATTTCGGATGTCCCACCCAATCAACTTCGACTTCGAGTGCCATCCTTCCCCTCCCCTGGGCCCGGGCACAGATGGGGGGCAATGCGTGGCAAGCCTTGTAATTCCGACAGCCCCGCGGGATCGTGGTATGAACCCGTCTTCCCCGCTCGAAGGCAGACGGGTCGGGTTAATGCCTGGCTGCGCCTCGTTTCGAGCAGCATGCAATCCCCCTTGGCTCTTGATCGGTCATTGGCCTCTGCCGCCAGAGCCTCCCCACCACTCCGTTCTCTCTGGTCACCCTCCGCGGGGGGGGGGGGGGGGTGAGCCCCCTCGCCGCTTCCGTCTACGGACCTTTGGAGGGCGGGAAGTGGCCTAGGAGGGAACCGCTCCCTGTACGGGCACTGCGCCTGAGGCGATACCGCGGTGGTGGAGGTCTCGCTTCCATTATATATATATATATATAGACAGCTTCAGAGTTTCAAATGGGGGAGATTCCAGCCGTGGTGACGAGTGACGACGAGGGCCCCTGGAGACCAGAAAAAAAAAACGCCCAGCCCCGGGCCCCCTCCTCCTTCTCGTCGCCGAAAAACGCCCAGCCCCGGGCCCCCTCCTCCTTCTCGTCGTCGTCGTCGTCGTCCTCCTCCCGCTCCTCCTCCTCCTCCTCCTCCTCCTCCTCCTCATCCTCCTCCTCCTCCCCTTCCTTCTATTCCTGATGCCTTTCGGCACTTCCCGTTCATGATGCCTTTCGGCAGTTTCCTTTTCTGATGCCTTGGGCACTTCCCATTCCTGATGCATTTCGGCACTTTCCAATCCCATCCTGATGCTTTTCGTCATTTCCTGATGCCTTTCGGCGGCCATTTCGGCACGCCCGTTCTCGTGAGACCCCCCGGGGCGTGGGCGCGATCCGCGCGGGGGGGCTCGCCGACACGGTCAGCGAGCGGCCTTGGCCTCGTCGCGATCCGAGTGGGGAGCGTGCCGAATCGGAAACCGCCATTTCTGCATTATGCCTCGTCGCGATCCGTGTGAGGAGCGTGCCGAGTCGGCAACCGCCACTTCTGTATTATCTGTCTTCCTGATGCTTTTCGGCAGTTCCCATTCCTGATGCCTTTTCGGCACTTCCCATTCCTGATGCCTTCCGGCAGTTCCCATTCCTGATGCCTTTCGGCACTTCCCATTCCCGATGCCTTTCAGCAGTTCCCATTCCTGATGCCTTTCGGCAATTCCCAATCCCGGCCTGATGCCTTTCGTTATGCCTTTCGGCAGCCATTTCGGCGCGCCCATTTTCGTGAGACCCCCCACGGCGTGGTGGGCGCGATCCGCTCGGAGGGGCGTGCCGACATCATCAGCGGCCTTGGCCCCGTCGCGATCCGAGTGAGGAGCGTGCCGAATCGGAAACCGCCATTTCTGTATTTTCTGTCTTCCCGATGCCTTTCGGCAGCTCCCATTCCTGATGCCTTTTCGGCACTTCC